>MCJB01048153.1:90593-157733 GCA_002018475.1 Nicotiana obtusifolia | reverse complement strand
TTAATACAAGTATTAGAATACTTACAATCATCAGAAAAACATCATCAACCATCACACTCTAAAATGTGGCAATGCTTTAGAAGTTAATTTTTTCTTTTTAGTTTTAGTAAATTCATTAGTAGTTTCATTGGCGTGTATAGGCCTTTGACTGTCACTCTGAATGGTAAAAGTATTATAAGATAAACACAGTACGTCTTGAAACTCCCTAATTATCTATACGAAAAGACAAGTTTAAAGTTTACAGAGAAGGAATAAGTACTTCTACTGTCCTACAGATAGAACGAAAATACAATCTTAAAACAATTAATTTTGTAACAAAAAATAGCCCCCAGTACTATAAGCAACATAGTTAAATGCATCAAATCATTACAAAATGGTCTTCATCCATATATTTTTTAGTTGTTTTTATACAAGTATTACAATACTTACAATCACCAGGAAAACATCATCAACCATCACACTCTAAAATGTGGCCATGCTTTAGAAGTCAATTTTTTCTTTTTAGTTTGAGTAAATTCATTAGTAGTTTCATTGGCGTGCATAGGCCTTTGACTGTCACTTTGAATGGTAAATGTATTATAGGATGAACACACTATATCTTGAAACTCCATACTTATCTATAACCAAAGACAACTTTAAAGTTTACAGAGAAGGAAAAAGTGCTTTTACTGTCCTACAGATAGAACGAAAATAAAACCTTAAAATCATCACTTTTGTAACAAAAAATAGCGCCCAGTTCTATAAGCAACATTCTTAAATGCATCAGATCATTACAATATCGTCTTCATCCATATATTTTTTTAGTTGTTTTAATACAAGTATTACAATACTTACAATCATCAGAAAAACATCATCAACCATCACACTCTAAAATGTGGCAATGCTTTAGAAGTTAATTTTTTCTTTTTAGTTTTAGTAAATTCATTAGTAGTTTCATTGGCGTGTATAGGCCTTTGACTGTCACTCTGAATGGTAAAAGTATTATAAGATAAACACAGTACGTGTTGAAACTCCCTAATTATCTATACGAAAAGACAAGTTTAAAGTTTAAAGAGAAGGAATAAGTACTTCTACTGTCCTACAGATAGAACGAAAATACAATCTTCAAATCATTAATTTTGTAACAAAAAATGCCGCCCAGTACTATAAGCAACATTCTTAAATGCATCAGATCATTACAAAATGGTCTTCATCCATATATTTTTTAGTTGTTTTAATACAAGTATTACAATACTAACAATCACCTGGAAAACATCTTCAACCATCACACTCTAAAATGTGGCCATGCTCCAGAAGTGAATTTTTTCTTTTTAGTTTGAGTAAATTCATTAGCAGTTTCATTGGCGTGCATAGGCCTTTGACTGTCTCTTTGAATGGTAAATGTCTTATAGGATGAACACAGTATATCTTGAAACTCCATACTTATCTATAAGCAAAGACAAGTTTAAAGTTTACAGAGAAGGAAAAGTACTTCTACTGTCCTACAGATAGAAGGAAAATAAAACCTTAAAATCATTAATTTTATAACAAAAAATGGCGCCCAGTTCTATTAGCGACATTATTAAATGCATTAGATCATTACAACATGGTCTTCATCCATATATTTTTTTAGTTGTTTTAATACAATTATTACAATACTTACAATAATTAGAAAAACATCATCAACCATCACACTCTAAAATGTGGCCATGCTTTAGAAGTCAATTTTTTCTTTTTAGTTGGAGTAAATTCATTAGTAGTTTCATTGGCGTGTATAGGCCTTTGACTGTCACTCTGAATGGTAAATGTATTATAGGATGAACACTGTATATCTTGAAACTCCAGACTTATCTATAAGCAAAGACAAGTTTAAAGATTACAGAGAAGGAATAAGTACTTCAACTGTCCTACAGATAGAACGAGAATACAATCTTAAAACAATTAATTTTGTAACAAAAAATAGCGCCCAATACTATAAGCAACATAGTTAAATGCATCAAATCATTACAAAATGGTCTTCATCCATATATTTTTTAGTTGTTTTTATACAATTATTACAATACTTACAATCACCAGGAAAACGTCATCAATCATCACACTCTAAAATGTGGCCGTGCATTAGAAGTCAATTTTTTCTTTTTAGTTTGAGTAAATTCATTAGTAGTTTCATTGGCGTGCATAGGCCTTTGACTGTCACTCTGAATGGTAACTGTATTATAAGATAAACACAGTACGTCTTGAAACTCCATACTTATCCATAAGCAAAGACAAGTTTAATGTTTACAGAGAAGGAAAATGTACTTCTAATGTCCTACAGATAGAACGAAAATACAGTCTTCAAATCATTAATTTTGTAACAAAAAATGGCGCCCAGTACTATAAGCAACATTCTTAAATGCATCAGATCATTACAAAATGGTCTTCATCCATATATTTTTAAGTTGTTTTAATACAAGTATTACAATACTTACAATCACCTGGAAAACATCTTCAACCATCACACTCTAAAATGTGGCCATGCTTTAGAAGTCAAGTTTTTCTTTTTAGTTTGAGTAAATTCATTAGTAGTTTCATTGGCGTGTATAGGCCTTTGACTGTCACTCTGAATGGTAAATGTATTATAGGATGAACACAGTATATCTTGAAACTCCATACTTATCTATAAGCAATGACAAGTTTAAAGATTACAGAGAAGGAATAAGTACTTCAACTGTCCTACAGATAGAACGAAAATATAATCATAAAACAATTAATTTTGTAACAAAAAATAGCGCCTAGTAGTATAAGCAACATTGTTAAATGCATCAAATCATACAAAATGGTCTTCATCCATATATTTCTTAGTTGTTTTTATACAAGTATTACAATACTTACAATCACCAGGAAAACGTCATCAACCATCACACTCTAAAATGTGGCCGTGCAGTAGAAGTCAATTTTTTCTTTTTAGTTTGAGTAAATTCATTAGTAGTTTCATTGGCGTGCATAGGCCTTTGACTGTCACTCTGAATGGTAAAGGTATTATAAGATAAACACAGTACGTCTTGAAACTCCATACTTATCTATAAGCAAAGACAAGTTTAATGTCTACAGAGAAGGAAAATGTACTTCTACTGTCCTATAGATAGAACGAAAATACAATCTTCAGATCATTAATTTTGTAACAAAAAATGGCGCCAAGTACTATAAGCAACATTCTTAAATGCATCAGATCATTACAAAATGGTCTTCATCCATATATTTTTTAGTTGTTTTAATACAAGTATTACAATACTTACAATGTGACGACCCGGCAAGTCATCTCGTGAGTTACCGCTCCGTTTTCCCCATTTCTGCTTTATTATGCTTCGCTATCGTATTTTATGTAATCCCGTTTAATGGTTTGCGTTCGGAGTAGATTTGGTAAGAAATGAGACAATTAGTCTCTTTTAAGAAGGTTTAAGTTGTAAAAAGTTAACCGGATGTTGACTTATGAGTTAGAGGGCTCGGATGTGAATTCCGACGATTCAATTAGTTTTGGGAGATGATTTATGACTTAGGAGTGTGATCGGAATTGGTTTTGGAGATCTCGTGTAGAATTAGGCTTGAATTGGTGGAGTTAGTATTTTGGCGATTTCCGGTTGTTAGGCGAGATTTTGATCCGAGGGTCAGAATGGAATTTCGAGAGTTGCTATAGCTTCGTATGGTGATTTCGGACTTAGGCGTATGTCCGGATTTGAAATTTGAAGTCCGTAGGACAATTCAACGCATTTTGGCGAATGTTGGAAAATAGAAGATTTTTTGAAAGTTTGACCGAGGAGTTGACTTTTTGATATCGGGGTCGGAATCCAGTTATTTTTGTAGGTCCGTTATGTCATTTATGACTTGTGTGCAAAATTTGAGGTCAATCGGACTCGATTTGATAGGTTTCGGCATCGAATGTAGAAGTTGGAATTTGTTAGTTTTATTAGGCTTGAATTGGGGTATGATTCGTGTATTTAGCATTGTTGGATGTGATTTAAGGCCTCGACTAAGTCCGTAATATGTCTTAGGACTTGTTGGTATATCCTAACGGGGTCCCGAATGGCTCGGTTGAGTTTTGGGTGGTTAAACGGACTATTTCACCTTTGGAAAAGATGAAAAAAATTGCAGAAAAATTGCAGAAAAACTGGTGCGAGCAGTCCAGTGTGGAAGCCCATATCTTGTAATATATAAGGAATCAGAAAAATTGCAAAACAAGAAAGTTATACCCCTTCGAATCTAGTTTCCATAATGATAAACCATACATCATTTAGACATATATACAGAAAGTTACGATAGATTAAAGTTGACTGGTACTGCTATTGTTTTCCAGGCAGTGTGCATGGCAGAAATTTCTGCTGCACAGGACCGACTTTGGAAGCTTATATCTCGCAATCTGTAAGGAATTTGGAGATGATCCAAAAATGAAAGTTGTAGCCCTTCGAATCTAGTTTCCAAAAAGATAAACCATCCATCATTTGGATATATATACAGAAAGTTACGATAGATTAAAGTTGGCTGGTACTGTTGTTTTCCAAGCAGTGTTGGACAGATATTTAAGGACCGAAAATGGTCATTTTCTTCATTTCGTTTTGGATTTTTGGAGCACGGTTCTTGGGCGATTTTTGAGGATTTCTTCATAGCTTCGACTGAGTAAGTGTTCTACATCCGAAAGTGACTATATTTCATAAATCCATGGTCATATTCATCGTTTGATTCGAGTTTTGATGAAAGAAATCGGAATTTTTGTAAAATCTTTCAAAAATGAAAATTTAAGATTTGGAGGTCGATTCGTTATCGGGATTTGGTAAATTTGGTATGGTTGAACTTGTATCGAAATGGGTATTCAGATTTTGTAACTTTTGTCGGGTTCCGAGATGTGGGCCCCACGGGCGAATTTAAGTGCAAATTCCGGATTTTATTGGAAAAAATTAGTATTTTCATATGGAATTTATTCCTATAAATTGTATTGACTTAATCAAATTAATTGTGACATATTTGTTACGATTTTGGGTAGATTCGACGCGCGTAGAGGCCAATTTGAAGGGCAAAGGCGTCGAGGGCGAAGGATTTAGCCAGTTTGAGGTGAGTAATATTTGTAAATGATGTCCTGATGGTTCGAAACCCCGGATTTGCACCTCATAGTGCTATGTTGAGGTGAGGTACATGCTCGATGATGAGCATGGGGTTGTTTACTTCTGGGGATTGGGACTTGGTCCATCCCGATTGATGATTTCTACTACGTAATTGATTGAAATCTAATTGATATCATTGTGATTTGGGCTACTTGCCATATTTGGGCTTCGGGCCGGTTATGTGAACCTTTCAGGGGTAGTTGTCATTTTGTACTAAATCATATTTGGGCTTCGCGCCGGTTATGGAACCCTTCAGGGGTATTTTGCATTGTTTATTACATCATATTTGGCATCTCGCCGGTTATGTGAACCCTTCAGGGGTATTATTTGGCATCTCGTCGGTTATGTAAACCCTTCAGGGGCATTGTTGCTGCATTGATTCATCTTATAAACTTAGTTTTGAAACTCAAATGATATTTTCAAATGATTTTTATTGGATCGGGTGGCACGCCGCCACGGAATATAAATTGAATCGGGTGGCACGCCGCCACGACGTGTAATATGCATGGATCGGGTGACACGCCGTCACAAAATATTGCGCTACCGAACCCCCCACAGTAAGCGCCAGTACCTAGGGAATGGGTGGCACGCTGCCATGATAGTCATGACTTGCATTGCATCGAATTGCATTCTTGGTTGTGTTGGTGTTGTTTCCATTTACTTCACGTTATCTATTTGAGATGTTACATGTTTTTACTGTTCCATCGTGGATTGCTCTATGACTTAGGTGTTTCTTACTTTCAGTCATTATTTATATGTATTACTCATTGAGTTGGAAGTACTCACATTACTCCCTGCACCATGTATGCAGATTCAGGCGTCATCGGTTCCGCCCCGAGGTACTGACTACTATTGTCAGGGTGGTGATTCGGAGATTACGAGGTAGCTGTTGGCGTTCGCAGCCCTATCTCTTTTATTTTGTTGTTTCTACTTTCTTCAAACAATTGTGCCAAAGATATTGTAATAGTTATATTATTATCAGGATTTCATTAGTGGATCATGACTTTGTGACACCCCGATCTGAGGGCTGTAGTCGGGATGGTTTACTATATTTTTCCGCAAATTACTGTTATTTAACCATACTTATATTATTTTTGTATTATTTAACTGTTAAAATGAAGTTAGTTTGGTTTGGCTGGCTTTGTCTTCATGAGAGGCGCCATCACGACCGGGTTGGGATTTTGGGTCGTGACAAAAAAAGGCAATTATCATTATGTAAAAATGGAGTATTATAACATGCATGTGGGTACAAATAATAAATTCGGATTATTAAATCACACGGAAATAATTTGAAGGGATAATTAATAAATATTTGAATAATTAAAAGAAAGAAAATCAATTTTAAAGATTTAAAAATCATAGAAAATTATAGAAAATACTTATATGGTCCCTATGAGTTGGGTAATCACGCAATAATAATATTCTGAAAGTATATGGGCTACTTTATCAAGTATGAGGGCAAAATTGGGTATCAACACCGGGGGCGCTGCATTTCATTCCTACATGTCCTAATAGACAGCTGGATAGACCTTCCTGGTCGACAGAGCCAAACATAAGCTTGATTAGCAAGCTCCACTCCCCCGGAGTTACAAGGTCTAGACTTTGAAGACTATTTTGTATATATAGGTTTGATGGGTAGGTCGGGACCCTGTACCGACTATCACACTATTATGTTATCTCTAAAGGCTTGTAGACGAGTCCTATATATTTTGTATATCACTATTGTGGTCTTGCCTGTCCTATGCACATGTTTAGTTTGGTATTGCTGGTTGTAGACGTTCATGGCGGCCTGGTCGGCCTGCAGGATTATGTATATGAGCTTTTGGGTATGTTTACCCCTTAGATGAGAGAGATACGTTATTTTCATATCATTCGTAATATGGTCCCGTCGGCTATGATTGGTATTTTCAGCTTGCAGGTAGGCATCGTCGGCCTAAGTTGAGGCTACCCATCCAGAGTTCATATTACGGAGTCGTATTCTCGGGCCAAGTATGGCACCGGGTGCTAGCTATACCTCCCCAAGATTGGGGCGTGACAATTCAAGCCTAAGAAGCTAATTCAAATTTCTAAATTCAAAACTTACATCGAACATGACTAAACAACTCGGAATGACCTCAAATTTACATGTAAATCCCAAATGACACAGCGGAACTATTCCAAAACCCAGAACCACAACCCGAACCCGATACCAGAAAATTCAACTGTCGGTTAAACCTATCAACCTTCCAAATCTTCACTTTCCAATTTTTGCTATCGGCTCCACATCATTAGTCAATTCATCATCCAATTGTACCGTGCTGAAGTCTAATACATGTGACGGATCCCCATAGTACTTCCGGAGCATAGAGACATGAAACACTAGGTGAACTCCCGATAAACTAGGTTGCAAGGCAAGTCTGTAAGCCACCTCTCCAACTCTCTCTATCACCTCAAAGGGACCAATAAACCGAGTGCTCAACTTTCCCATCTTCATGAACCTCATCACAACCTTCATAGGCGAAACTGTGAGTAGTACCTTCTCATACACCATGCATGAAACATCTCGAGCCTTCCTGTCAGCATAACTCTTTTTCCTGGATTGCGCTGTATGAAGCCGCTCCTTAATCAACTTCACCTTCTCTAAAGCATCTCAAACCAAATCAGTTCCCGACAAACTAGCCTCTTCATGCTTAAACACACCAACCGGATAATGAAATAGCATTCCGCATAAGGCCTCATAAGGAGCCATCTGGATACTCGACTGGTAGCTGTTGTCGTAGGCAAACTCTACTAATGGTAGAAACTGATCCCATGATCCCCCGAAATCAGTGACACAGGCTCGTAACATATCCTTAAAGATTTGAATAGTGCGCTCGAACTGTCCATCTGTTTAGGGCTGAAATGTTATACTCAGCTCGTCTTATGTGCCTAACTCACGCTGCACTGCTCTCAAAATATGCGATGTGAACTAAGTGCCTCGATCCGAGATAATAGACACGGGCACACCATGAAGGCGAAAAATCTCACGAATATAAGTCCGAGCCAGCTACTCTGAAGAGTAGTTAGTCATGACTGAAATGAAGTGGCAGACTTGGTCAGTCTCTCCACAATGACCCACCTACATCAAATCTCCTCAAGGTCTGTGGAAGCTCAACCATAATATCCATAGTGATACGCTCTCACATCTACTACGAATTATCAAGCGTCTAAAGCAAATAACCCAGTCTCTGATGCTCGTATTTCACTGGCTAGTAGTTCAAACACCAAGCAACATACTCAACAATATCCTTCTTCATCCTCCGCCAACAATAGTGCTGCCTCAAATCACTGTACATCTTTGCGGTACCTAGGTGAGTGGAATACCGCGAACTATAGGTTTCCTTACGAATCAACTCCCGTAACCCATCAATATTTGGAACATAGATCTGACCTCGAAGCCTCAATACCCCATCATCTCCAATTGTCACCTCCCTAGCATCACCATGCTATATCGTGTCCCTAAAGTCAAGCAAGTGGGTATCATCATACTAACAGACCTTGATGCGCTCAAACAAGGACGACCGTGATACAAAAAGTAAGAAACATTCTAGGCTCCGAAATATCCAACCTCACGAACCTGTTGGCCAAAGCTTGAACATCCAATGCTAACGGTCTCTCCCCAGCTGGGATATAAGCAAGAGTCCCCATGCTCTCAGCTTTTCTACTCAAAGCATCGGCCATGACATTGGCTTTTCCCGGATGATAAAGAATGGTGGCATCATAGTCCATTAGTAGCTCTAACCACTCCTATTGCCTTAAGTTCAGGTCCTTTTGGTTAAATAAGTGTTGGGGCTGATATGATCCGTGAACACCTCACAAGATACACCGTAAAGATAATGCCTCCAAATCTTGAGTGCATGGACAATGGCTTCTAACTCCAAATCGTGTATTGGGTATTTCTTCTCTTGGGGATTTAACTACCGCGAAGCATAGGCAATCAGCCTGCCGTCCTGCATCACACACACACAATGTCGACCCATGAAGCATCATAATAGACAGTATAAGAACCTAATCCCGAAGGCAAAACCAAATGTGGAGCTATAGTCAAGGATTACGATGTCATATATGTGCGATTGAATTCCCTATGTTGGGCTTCACTACATTTATCTTGCATGATCTGCTGATTTGTCTGTACCCTCTTGTCTAGTCATAACTAGACTCTTCCCGAATCAACTAGTAAATAATCATTTGTCCATCCTCATAACTATAATTACACGTAATCTCTCTTGGGGTTCTTTGTCTTAAATTACCTCTCGCATTGGCTCCTTATATATCAAGTGTTCATTCGCACTTATTAATAACATCTTGAGCGAGAACCCTTCCTGCCTCTCTCCAGCGTCATGTTTGCATAATGTTCTGGAGTCATAACATATCTGTAGGATCTGAATAAATTATTTCTTATTCCTTTTTCCATTTTACCGAA
Organism: Nicotiana obtusifolia; assembly: GCA_002018475.1. NCBI lineage: Eukaryota > Viridiplantae > Streptophyta > Magnoliopsida > Solanales > Solanaceae > Nicotiana > Nicotiana obtusifolia. Next base: position 148,178 of record MCJB01048153.1, on the reverse strand, counting down.
TTCTTTCTTTACTATTTTATAGTAACCTGAACCACTTAACTCCGACTTAATTCCATATTGCACCATCTTTCCCCCTTTTAGGGGAGTACTAACATTTAATGCTATGAAGATTTACCTATAGATGTTTTACCTCTTCATTTCCGGTTTCTTTTCACATCTTCAATGACCCTTACTCGCCTTGAGGTAATCCTTCTGTACTAAGGATAATTAAATTTCTTACAGGCGAGGGTTACACCTATTGTAACTGGCACTTAGTCCCTTAAGCTTAACTCTACGCACTGTCCTTGCTTTAGGAACGCGTCTTCCTAAATGACCTTTAAAAGTTATTCTTCTGTTGTCCATTCTATCATTGCCAGAACGCGATCTCTATACTTCTCTTAATGCTGACTATTATCAAATCCTTCGGTCCTTCATGTTCAATATTTTTTTTTTGTTTACTACCCCATACTAAATTCTATTACGCCGGGGGTCTAACTTAGCCTTCTAGTAATCATGGTTGAGTCCCCAACTCATTTCTCAAAATAAGGATATGACTTTATGGAATATACTCTTTTTATAGTCTCAAGGCTTGTCTCCTCTTGTCTTTTCCTTCACTTGATAATAGACTCTGTCATCAATCATATTTGATTTACCGTTATAACCCATTTATCACATCTTACTTATGATGCTTCATTCACTACATTCTTATTCTCCGGCTAATATTTCTGTCTATCATTTTATTCTGGAAACTACAACAAAACATTCTTTCACTTTTAGCTCCCTTTGCTCCATCTCACTGGCTCTTTGGGTCGCCTAACATTCTGTTTTTACTAGGGGCGGGAGTCATACCAAGGTTATCTCTATCCCTTCTAGGATTACACTGCCTATCTTCTGAACTTTTTGAACACTCTAGTATTCATAACTGACTGTACTATTCTAGAGTGCACCACCTGGTTGTCTCATAAGGAGAACTATTATCACGTTCAAAATATCCTTCGAAAATGTCAACTAATGCTAACAATCCACCCACTATTTTGGGTTACTCTAACTCCAACTGGATCTTGATATCCCATCCCTCTCTTAAACTATATCTATTAGCTCTCATTAGGCATAACGGAGATAGGTGTGGCCAATTGTACATACCCTTGTTACTGTTGAAACTAAACTCAAAATACTTGTATTTCTTTGCCTGAATTGTAAATACTCATAATTTCACTAACTAGGTAACTCGTACCCCTCCTTCACCTTGCTTCTGTTACATGTTGAAACTTATACTTTTACCTTATGATATTCCCATGACCTGCTATTCACAGGGTGTGTTTGATATTCCCATCTTAGGGTCTTAAGCTGGAAATTTGCACATTTGATACGAATGATACGATAGGGCCTCAAAAAGGGCCACATCATCGAGAACTCTCTCTATACTAGTACCCTTAGCCGTTGTTGTATTAGCCCTCTAGCTAGCTGTAATTTTTCTAATTGCAAGCATCTCTATATCATTAGCAAAAATAAGTCTTGGCTCGAACTCTTATGACTCAGCTCTATAGCACGATTTAGATTTCAAAGAAAGGTAACAGACTCCTAAATGCCTTGTAGCTTCCTGTTTATATAATGTGGTGCACAACACATCTATAAACAAGGCTCTACTAGACACAGCTTGTAGACTCCCTAGGATAGAGCTGCTCTAATACCAAGTTTGTCACGCTCTACACATGGGGAGGCGTAGCCGGCACCCAGTGCCATAATCGACCCTAGCGTACCACTCTGTAACCGCAAACTGTGTGGGGTTATCCCTCAACCTAGGATGATGAGGCCTACCTGCAAGCTGACAATACAAATCGAGGATAATGGAGCCATATTCTAAATCATCTGAAAATAATGTCTCTTTCATCTAAAGGTAACCATACCCAAAAGCTCATATACATAATTGTGCAGGCCGAAAAGGCCACAATGAACGTCTACAACTAGCAATACCAAACTAAACATGTACACAGGGCTAACAAGGCCACAATACTAACATACAAAATACACAAGACTCGTCTACAAGCTGTTTGAGATAACTAAACTGTATCATGGTCGGGACAGGGCCTCGACCTACCCATCAAACCTGTATATATAAAATAGACTCCATGTTCTAGACCCGATAACTCTGAGGAAGTGGAGCTTACCAAGCAAGCTGATGTTTGACTCTGTCTACTGGGAAGGTCTATCCAACTGTCTATCAGGACCTGCAGGAATAAACATTGTCCCCAGCAAAAGGGACGTCAATACGAAATAATGTACCGAGTATGTAAGGCAACAGAATAACTAAAAGCTGAAACTGAACTAATAATATAATAACTGAAAGTGACTGGGAGTCAGAGATGATCTGAAGATATGCTTACCTGATACTGACTCAACTCTCTCAATATAGCAAGTGACATAGTTGTCCAGCCCTATAAGGCTTAGTACGTATAACTACTCTGTCGTAGTAGGCTCGCTCATAGGCGCTCGGCCATACTAGGCTCTATATCTAGGCCATTCTAGGCTCGCTCATAGGCGCTCGACCACAGTAGGCTCGGTATATAACTTACCATCTAATCATAGGTTGCCCAACAGGGGCCTGCCCACCGATTATAGGGCGATGGTGGTGAAAATACTATAATACTATGTGTGTATATATATATGTATTACATATCCTCTATTCTCTTGGTTGGAAGAAGACAATACTTAACTGAATATAAAGTCTTGATAAGGGAGAATACAATAACTTATTAAACTAGGACAATATACATAAGTTCAGGAATACGGACTTCTCTTTCTGTCTCGTTATCCAACACATGCAGTGACAGGATCATGCCAAAACAAAGGAAAGGTTTAGCCTTGACATACCTTCCAAGCAACTCTTCAAACAACTACACTTAATCTACCATTAATTAAGGAAATTCAAAATTAGTGTTGAGTAAAGGTTAAGTCCGTAACTTATGCTAGTAGCTCGTTTATGTAAATTCTGCAGCATCTCCCCTATGACAAGGCCCTCCTCCAATACCATATACCAACAACAACAATCACAGCAATCTAGCAACATATAAGTATAAATAGCAAAACACCATATAACAACAAGAAGTCACAACTACTTCACAATGAGGAGCCAGCTCCGATTGGAATCTGCATACCCCATATCACCCCTTAAAGACTTCTTAATTTAACAAAACAGTATCATTAACATGACAATGAAGTCATTCATTAATGATTCCAGCCTTATACCATATTGTATTGGGTCGGACCATCTAAGAGAAGTCGGATCGGATACAAACAGGTGAAATCGGATCAAATACCATTAAGTGAAGGTGGGTCAAAGATAATATGAAGTCGGCCCCTCGGTCCGAGATCAGAAAGTCAGGCACGCGGGATGGAGCGACCGAGATGAGACGATCGATATAGTCGGTCAAGAAACACTTCGTGATCGAGGACCGGCTCCGACCCGAATATCTCGCCAATCATCGGATATTTCTCCATAATTAATTATCTCAACCATTATGGCCGTTATGCCATCATTTAAGAGTATTAAATCCCATAATTAATTTTTCCTTGTAATCAGTTTCCTGCTTTTATTATGACTCTTACACTTACCTTTGACTTTTACACTTGCCTATAAAAAAGGCTGAGACCCTTCATCGAAGGGGACGACTTATTTTTTCATCATACAAGGCAGTTTACTTGATCATTCCTTATCATCTTGACTGTTCATCTAAATTCAACATTAAGCTCTCAATTACTGTTTGTCAAAGGATTATTCCATTGCTTATGATTCATCGTTAATTATCATATATTTACGGTTTGATTGCTCTATCTCTCTTATTATATTCTAATTATTTACAACACACTCTCATTTGGTATCAAACTAATTTACGAATCCTTAGCTCTACGAACAAATTCAATTGTTATCCGATTTTAAGGGTAAACAGTTTGGCGCCCACCGTGGGGCTAAGGATATTAGTAAAATTTTTGATACATCTTTTCTTAAAAACACAATTTTACACTTGCTTTTTGCAGAATTCTCTGTTTTTCAGGACACAGATTAATCATGGAACAATCACTCCCCCTCAGTAACGAGATCAACAACCAAATGGAAAACAACAATTTGCTCGGACATGAAATCCCAGCCGATGTCAATTCTCAGGTGGCGATCGAAGCCGACCAAGCATCCGGCTCAACACATAGCGTCCGAGGGGAGAACCGCTCAGGAATTCAACAAAGCGGAGAGGGTGAAATCAGCCTCAGGGTATTATTTGACATGCTACAAGCTCAACAAGTAGCTATAGCCCAACTGCAAAGCCGCACCCGGAGCCCAGACAGAGCAGAAAATGCTACCCCTCAAGCAGCAATCGGACAAAATGAACCGGTCGTAGTGATACCGGATGAAAGCAGTGCGGGGGTCAATTTCGGAATTATCAAAATGCTGGAAGAGTTAACAAGCGGGTCGAAACTGGCGAAAAAAGGATTGAAGCCAACGACAAAAAAGTCAAAACGTATAACCAAGGGTAGACCAGATACCGGGAGCAGCTCCTGTATTGAAGGGTTTGGATGCCAAAAAGTTCATACAAAAACCATTCCCTTCCAGCGCCACTCCGAAGCCGATCCCCAAAAAATTTTGCATGCCTGATATTCCTATGTACAACGGAACCTCGGACCCGAATGAGCACGTAACAGCCTATACTTGTGCTATAAAGGGAAACGACCTCGAGGACGACGAAATCGAGTCCATCCTCCTGAAGAAATTCAGAGAAAATCTATCCAAAGGAGCGATGACTTGGTATCACAATTTACCACCGAACTCCATTGACTCCTTCGCCATGTTAGCAGATGCATTTGTCAAAGCCCATGCAGGGGCCATAAAAGTTGAAACAAGGAAGTCTGATTTATTCAAAGTCAGACAGCGTGATAGTGAAACGCTAAGGGAGGTCGTATCCCGATTCCAAATGGAGCGGATGGATTTGCCACCGGTTACAGACGACTGGGCAGTGCAAGCTTTCACTCAAGGATTAAACACCGGTAGTTCTGCCGCATCAAGGCAGCTAAGCAGAGTTTGATCGAGTACCCGGCCATCACAGGGCAGATATCCACAACCGGTATCAGTCAAAAATCAGAATAGAGGATGACCAGGTCGGAATCGCGTCGGGTTCCTCTTATACAGCTAAGGTTTTTAATTGACCTCGAAGAGACAATTTCCAAGAACCAAGGTCAAGCCGAGACAGACATCGACTGTACCCGGAAGATCGACGGTTTTTGTCGAGGGGACTCAAGGTCCCGAGACAAGAAAATAGGTACGAAGGGAACCAAAGGAACAGGAAGCCGTTGCCAAAGGGCAACTTCGAGAAAACCAATGATCGACAAGAAGTACCCCGGTTCTCCGAATACAACTTTAATGTTGACTCGGCAAATTTGGTCTCAGCAATTGGCCGCATCAAAGACACCAGATGGCCAAGACCACTTCAAACCGATCCCGCCAAGAGGTATCCTAACCTAGTATGTAAATATCATGGCACTCATGGCCGTAGAACCGAAGATTGCAGACAGTTGAGAAAGGAGGTTGCCCGATTTCTCGAAAACGGGCATCTTCGAGAATTTCTTAGTGACCGAGCAAAGACTCATTATGAGAACAGGGACAAGCCGGCAGATCCCAGGGAACCAAAACATACTATCAACATGATAATTGGAGGAGTGGAGGCACCCCAAGTACCGGTATTGAAGCGTACGAAAATCTCCAATACCGGTATGCTTTAGCGACAGGGAAATCGAGGACCTTGCACAACCTCATAGCGATGCATTGGTGATATCAATGATGATACATGATACCCGAGTAAAACGCGTTCTTATCGACCTTGGAAGTTCAGCCAACATAGTCCGGTCCTGGGTCGTCGAACAGTTGGGACTAAAAAGTCAAATCGTCTCCGAAGTCCGGATACTCAATGGTTTCAATATGGAAACAGAAACAATTAAGGGAGAAATAACATTGATGGTGAACGTAGCTGGTACCTCCAGGGCAACAAGATTCTGTGTAATCGAAGGTGATATGAGATATAACGCCCTGCTCGGAAGGCCCTGGATACATGACATTAGGGCAGTACCATCGACTTTGCACCAGATGTTGAAGTTCCCCTCGGTTGAAGGGGTCACCACCGTTTATGGGGAGCAGCATGCAGCGAGGGAAATGTTCACAATAGAAAAAACAACATCGAGGTCCATCGATCACCAACAGAAAGCCAAATAGCAATTACAAAAGCCGCCCTCGAACGATGAATTTGAGGGAAAGCAACCAAATGAAGACGATTTCGGGGTACCTCGATCCTTTGTTGCCCCCGATGAAGCTGATGCAACCAAATCAACGATCGAAGAGTTAGAACAAATCTCGGTACGCCACGATGCGCCCGATCGGAAGGTATACCTGGGCTCGGGTTTGAACTCCGAGCTCAGGGGTAAATTACTCTCTTTCCTTTCGGCTAAGGAAAACTCTTTTGCTTGGTCCCATTTGGATATGACAGGCATACCACCGGAGATTGCGACACATAAGCTGAGTGTCGATCCAAAATTCCGGCCGGTCAAGCAGAAAAGGAGGCCCCAATCCGAAGCCAAGCAGGCCTTCATTCAGGAAGAGGTAACTAAGCTTTTGAATATAGGATCCATTCGGGAAGTAAAGTATCCCGAATGGCTAGCTAACGTAGTAGTAGTGCCAAAAAAGGGAAACAAGCTTAGAATGTGCATAGATTATAAGGATTTAAATAGAGCCTGCCCTAAAGACTCTTTCCCGCTGCCCAACATCGATCGTATGATCGATGCTATAGCTGGCCACGAGACTCTAAGTTTTCTCGATGCCTATTCTGGATACAACCAGATACAAATGGATAAGGACGATCAAGAAAAAACATCCTTCATCACTAAATACGGCACTTATTGCTATAATGTGATGCCATTTGGGCTTAAGAATGCGGGAGCTACATACCAGCGCCTGGTAAATAAGATGTTTGAAAACCAACTAGGTAAATCCATGGAGGTTTATATCGATGATATGCTAGTTAAGTCCCTGCGAGCAGAGGACCATCTTAGTCATTTGCAAGAAACATTCGACATTTTGAAGAAATACAACATGAAGCTGAACCCGGAAAAATGCGAGTTCAGAGTAGGCTCCGGGAAATTTCTCGGGTTCATGGTCTCGAACAGAGGAATAGAAATCAACCCGGACAAGATCAAAGCTATCAAGGATATAAAGGTCGTCGACAGCGTCAAGGCCGTACAGAAACTCACAGGCCGAATCGCAGCATTAGGTCGATTCATATCCCGGTCATCAGACAGAAGCCATCAGTTCTTCAACCTACTAAAGAAGAAGAACGAATTTTCATGGGGACCGGAATGCCAACACGCTTTGGAAGAACTTAAGAGGTACCTTTCTAATCCACCCTTATTACATACGCCAAAAACGGGCGAGCTATTATACCTTTATCTCGCTGTATCGGAGATAGCAGTAAGCGGGGTCTTGGTTCGAGAAGAACAGGGTACCCAGTTCCCCATATATTATGTTAGTAGAACATTAGGGGAAGCTGAAACTAGGTACCCGCACTTAGAAAAGCTGGCTCTAGCTTTGTTAAGCGCTTCTAGGAAATTAAAACCATATTTTCAGAGTCATCCGATATGCGTAGTGACAACTTACCCACTTAGGAATGTCATGCATAAGCCCGAGCTGTCGGGCCGACTGGCCAAATGGGCCATCGAGGTCAGCGAGTACGATATCCAGTATCGACCGCGAACCTCGATAAAATCACAAGTACTGGCCGATTTTATCACCGACTTCACGCCGTCGCTTATTCCCCAAGTCGAAAAAGAACTCATGACTAAATCGGGGAATCCTTCGGGAGTGTGGACTCTGTTCACTGACGGGGCTTCGAATTCGAAAGGATCGGGTTTAGGTATCATTTTAAAGCCTCCGACCGAAAATACGATCAGGCAATCCATCAAAACCGTAAATATTGACTAACAATGAAGCTGAGTATGAGGCTATGATTGCAGGTCTCGAACTGGCCAAGAACCTTGGGGCGGAGATAATCGAGGCCAAATGCGACTCCCTACTTGTGGTCAATCAAGTGAACAGGACATTCGAAATCAGGGAAAGTCATATGCAAAGGTATGTAGACAAACTTCAAATCACTTTACACAGGTACAAGGAATGGACTTTGCAGCATATTCCCCGGGAACAAAATAGCGAAGCCGACGCTCTCGCAAACCTAGGATCGACGGTCGACAATGAAGAGATCAATTCTGAAAAAGTCGTACAGTTGATGAGATCGGTAGTAGAAGAAGGTCACGCTGAGGTAAACTCGACAAGTTTGACATGGGATTGGAGGAACAAGTACATAGAATACCTCTGATGCAAATTAATTTGATCAAATGTTATCAATGCCATCTATGAACAAGACAAGAAAAGGCGTTGGTTAGCCTTGGAGAAGATCCAAGCGTCCATAAATCTTGCTATGGACGAATCTTGTGTTGAAGATGTACATTTGTGTTTATGTTGTATTATTATGTAGTTATTAAAGACATTAATACTTATTTGTTTGGTCCTGCGTGACTATTCTTTAAACTAGCCAAATTGTGGCCTTTTTGTTAATTAGTTGTTTCGTAGTTGATTTAGGTTAACTAGTTATTCTTTTCCTAGTAGATTTAGGTAAAGGCTCATTCTATATAAACACTTCATTATTTTGATACCTTTTGACATTATTATCAATCAAAAACCGGCAGCACATTGCTCCTAAAATCGTGTGAATTAACTTGTCCAATTTTGGTGTGATTCAAAATTGAACTTGTTCCTTTGTTTGATCGAACAGTTTACAAGACCATCGTTGTCTTGAGGGTTGTTCGTATAGTATAGGTACTCCGTGACTTCATCAAGAAGGTAAGTAGACTAGTTCCTACTTGTTGTCTTGATAGTTCATTGAGCGTCTTGCTTCTATCTTTTGTTTTCTTATTTCCGCGTTTAATATTGCATCAACCTCAGCTCGGGCAAGGTTCCACACGATCCCAAAGAGTCGAGAGCTTTGCGTACAAAGGCAGCCCGGTTTTGTTTGGCCGATGACGGAACCCTTTACAGGAGAACTTTTGGAGGACCCTTAGCTATATGTCTCGGCCCAGGGGATACAGAATACATCCTAAAAGAGATACACGAAGGAGCTTGCGGCAACCATTCGTGCTCAGATTCTCTGGTACGGAAGGTGATCCGAGCCGGCTATTATTGGGTCGACATGGAAAAAGACGCGAAGGAGTTCGTGCGTAAATGCGATAGATGTCAAAGACATGCACCGATCATCCATCAGCCAGCCGAAACACTTCACTCGGTTTTGTCACCATGGCCGTTCATGAAATGGGGGATGGATATAGTAGGACCGCTCCCTCGAGCTCCAGGTAAGGCTCAATTTATCCTCTTTGTCACTGACTATTTCTCTAAATGGGTAGAAGCGCAGGCTTATGAGAAGGTCAGAGAGAAAGAAGTAATCAATTTCATTTGGGATCACGTCATCTGCCGATTTGGGATGCCTTCCGAGATCGTATGCGACAATGGAAAGCAGTTCATCGGCAGCAGGATAACCAAATTTTTCGAAGATAACAAAATCAAAAGATTATCTACTCCTTACCATCCCAGCGGAAACGGTCAGGCGGAATCAACCAACAAGACTATACTTCAAAATCTGAAGAAAAGATTAGTCGAAGCCAAAGGAAGATGGAAAGAGGTGCTGCCCGAAATCTTATGGGCATATCGAACATCTGAAAAAACTAGTACCGGAGCCACGCCTTTCTCTTTAGTCTACGGAGCCGAAGCTTTGATTCCGGTCGAGGTGGGGGAACCGAGCGTCAAATTCCAATATGCGACCGAAAAATCCAACCAAGAGGCTATGAACACTTGCCTAGAACTCTTGGATGAAAGAAGAGAGGCTGCCTTGGTTCGGATGGCAGCTCAAAAACAAAGAATCGAGAGGTACTACAATTGTAGAACTCGACTTCGACACTTCAACACAGGGAACTTGGTGCTCAGAAGGACCACCCTCAATACTCGAGACCCTAATGAGGGGAAATTGGGACCGAACTGGGAAGGTCCCTACAACGTACTGAAGATTACCGAGAAGGGATCCTACAAGCTAGGGACCTTGGATGGTAAAGAGCTACCAAACAACTAGAATGTGAGCCATTTGAGGAAATACTATTGTTAAGGTATCTTATTTTCCCCTTTTTTATGCTTTATTTTCATTTCTTTATCGACGCTAACCTATGCAGGACAAATCAACCTCGGACAAAGGATCACCAAACGTAAAGACTGAAAGCACGCACTGCACTCTTTTTTCCTTCGTCCGGTTTTATCCCAATTTGGATTTTTCGGCAAGGTTTTTAATGAGGCAGCATGTATACCGTGCTACTATTTTAACGACATTGACTTTGTTCACATCGATTTCGAGGGGCTGAAGTAGAAGATCGCTAGGAATCAATGTAAGGGTCAAACGGCCAAAGGAGCCGTACCCGAATAGAACGATCTGACTCGCCTCCGACCAACAAAGATGTACCATTACACCAACATTAACAAGGTCATTTGATGCTTATATTTATGTTGCATTATCAAGCCTAAGGGCTTCTCTTTTTAGTCTTGCTATAACTGATAATAAAGAAAGGAATGTATTGGAACCAAGGGAAATAAGACCTAACTAGGCATAATCCCGAAACCGATTCACGGCTAAGGCCGGACCAACTTAAAGGGAAATAAGACCGATATGGTCAATCCCGATTTATGGCTAAGGCCGAGTTCAATGAGAAATTTTTATTCGGAAAAACCGATTCACGGCTAAGGCCAGATCAACTTAAAGGGAAATAAGACCGATATGGTCAATCCCGGTTTACGGCTAAGGTCGAGTTCAATGAGAAATTCTTATTCGGAAAAACCGATTCGCGGCTAAGGCCGGATCAACTTAAAGGGAAATAAGACCTACATGGTCGATCTCGGTTTACGGCTAAGGACGAATTCAATAAGAAATTCTTATTCGGTCAAACTAATTCGCGGCTAAGGCCGGATCAACTCGAAAACTCTTATTCGATCGAAGCCTGAAAAAGCAGGACCTCGAATTAAAGTTAAGACCAAACTTGTTTTATAAGGGTCTAATATTTTGCTAAGACACGACCTCGATTCTTATGAGTGTAATGGTTGAAAACGAAGCAAACGATAGCTTGATCAAATCACTATGAATAACGCCAAGGCCAAGTCGGTTATTACTTCAAACAAGGCTAAGGCCTAATCAAAGTGTTAATGCATTTTTGGTTTTATTTCAGGGCCAAAGCTGGGTTTACTATTTACTTGATGACAATTTATGACAAAGCCATATATGCAGATGCACAAGAGTCAAAGAAAAACAAACTTGAAAATATATTTCACAAAAATTGTCATACAAAGGTGGGGCTATAACATCATCCGAACTACAACAAGCAAGGTAGCGTCAATCGGAGCCATCTTTGAATTCTTCGGGAAATATTTTTCTCCTCATCTCTTCTTCTTTTTTAGTTGCCTCTTCGATATCCGAAGACAACTCGAAGCCACGGGCTTGAAGCTCCTCGAGCACATTAAGACAAGTCTGGCATTGTGTATATTCAGTTAGCGCCATCGATTGTTGTTGGGCCACCTCCGCATCGGCTCTATACTGAGCTATCAAATCATCTGCTTTGGCTTTGTTGGCGGCGTTTTCCAACTTTGCTTCCTGAAGCCGGTTAGTCAGGGCCGCCCATTCTAGCTTGGATGATTCAATTTGAGCATGATAATACTCTTTGTCCCTGGTCAAGGTCTTGATGGTTTCCTGAGCTATCGAGACCCGTTCCTGAAGGGTCGTCGTCTCTGCGGTTAAAAGCTCAGTCTTAATTCTCCAACTGCTTGCCTCGGCCTCGGCCTCACTTAGCTCAGATCGAAGCTGATCTAACCGGGTGTCCATTTGTTTCAACCGTTCAATGCAAGAGGCACGATATTTTATTGCGCACGACAAATCGGTCCGGAGTTTTGCCAGTTCGTTCTCAAGCCGACTGCGTCGCTCCCACTCTAGTTCCATTCCGTCTTTGATCCGAAGGAACACTTCGTGGTTAAGCACCGAAGACTGTGAAAAATTCAAACAAAAGATTTTCAGTTTGGAAGTAAGAGTTAAAGAGCTTAGTATAATCAAAGGGGAATAGAAGGATCCTTACTTTGTTCAGTGCTTGCTGGGATTCGTTAAGCAGGCAAGCCCAGTCACGGCATTCATGGCAGCTCGATCATCTTCAGTCACCAAACCGTGGAGGTAGCTCGCTATGCCTACCGGTGGGCCCAATGCTCGGGCATCTTCGGGGATAGCAAGGGTTATCACCCGACTTCTTTCCGGATTCGAGCTCGGTGCGGGAAATGTATCCACCAACTTGATACCGGCTGGAGACGCACTCGATTCTGCCGGGGGACTCTTTCGAGGGATCTCGAGGCCAAAAGTATCGGCCGATGGCACCCCATCAAAGAATTCTTCAAGGTTTCCCGCTGTGACCGGTACCTTGCCCGCCTATAAGTTCCAGCGTCCCGGGACGTCTCAGAGAAGGATGGGGAATGCGCCACTTCGGGAATATCCGAAGGCTTTTGGGCCGAACTTTGCACACCGGCTCGATTTTCAGTTCTTGTCTCCTTTTCGACGCCGATCTCAGGGGAGGTACCGGTTCCCTCCGCTGTAGGCCCGGGGACTTCCCGATGGCTTTTATCATGTTTAGGACTCCCTGCTCCATCGCAGTCCTCAATTATTTCGGCAGCGGCATCGGGAGTTTTGGCCTTCCGAGCCGCCATTTTCTTCCTCTTCTTTTTCTCGGGCTCGGCATGATCAGGAGCCCTTATTCTTTTCTTCCCTCCCTCCTTCACCGATGTGGGAAGAGGACGAGGAACCGTCCCGCTAACAGCTGCCGACCTCAATTCGGCATCTTTTGAAAGGCCTGTAATACGTAAGTTATAAAACGTGAATATCGGTATCGGTCATTCTTGGAAATATGAATACAAAATAAAGCTTACCGTGGTTCTTAGCCTCCCAGAGGCCTTTCGATATCTCTCTCCAAGCCCGTTCAGAATATGATCTTTGGGCCATAATTTTTCTGACCCAATCCTTGAGGTCATTAATCCCGGCTGGTGATTGACGGACGGCTGCACAAAATGGTATAACGTGTTATACAACGGGAATCGAAAATGCGAGGGTCAAATGGAAGAATACTTACGTGTCAAGTTCCACTTCTTGGGAAATGGCATGCTATCGGCAGGGATCATATCGGAGGTCTTAATCCGAACATATCAGCTCATCCGGCCTCGGTCCCTGTCTTCATCTATGCTCGAAAACGGGGCCTTACTGGCCCGACGAGCTAACTTGATCAGTCCCCCTCGGAACATTCGGGGACTATACAGCCTGAGCAGATGATCGAGGGTAAAAGGATGCCCCCCCTCGACCTTATTTATAAAGAAACGAAAAAGGTAGATTATACGCCATACGGAGGGATGCATTTGAGCTAAAGTAACTTGATACCTCCTACAAAATTCCACAATCATAGGATCTACAAGCACTAATGTGAATGGATAAGTGTATACACTAATATATCCCTCTACGTATGTGGTTATGGACTCGTTAGGGGAAGGTATTATTACTTCTTTGTCATCCCAATGACAATCGGCCTTAACCCTGTCAAGGTATTGTGGGGTGATGGAACTAATATAATCTGAAACCGGTTCGCCCCGACCAGGTACAGAAGACGGCTTCTCGACTTTAAAGTCAGTACCTATATAACATCCCGTTGGGATGAAGGCCTTCAATGGAGGTTCCGCAAAAGGCTCTTCAATACCGATGGGTTCAGCCCCTTCAACAGGCTGAGCAGGGGGGCGATTGTCTTTGGGGAACAAACTTAGGTGTTTTAGCCATGAAAGTAGAAGGAAGTAGAAGGATTCAGAAAGTTTTGCGATGGAGAAGATGAACAGTCCACTCAGAGGATATTCGAAAGAGACAAAGTGATTTAATGTGCGAAGACAGAATGAGTTAATATGAGAAGACAAAGTGAGTTAATACGTGAAGACAAACGGGCCAACCTAAAGGAGAACGAAGTATTTATACCTTTTCAAAAAGCGGTGACACAAAGCACGAGGTATGCGGCATTAAATGCACGCATTTAATGCAATAGAAAAGTACTAGGTTTTGCAAAAAGGTGGATAATGATTGCCTACATCAGCTGTTGAGCGCGTCATTGCGCTGCCGTCATGTATAGAATCTTTTTGGGGTAAGTGAATTTGGCAGATAAGCTTCCGCGACACGTTATGTGGTAGTATCGATCGCCTGGTTGATAAGCCCTAGGTTGGATAACTCATATCATTTTTTGTCCTTACTCTCCAATAAACGAGGGGACTATCTGTATTGGGTCGGACCATCTAAGAGAAGTCGGATCGGATACAAACAGGTGAAATCGGATAAAATACCATTAAGTGAAGGCGGGTCGAAGATAATATGAAGTCGGCCCCTCGGTCCGAGATCAGAAAGTCGGGCACGCGGGATGGAGCGACCGAGATGAGACGATCGATATAGTCGGTCAAGAAACACTTCGTGATCGAAGACCGGCTCCGACCCGAATATCTCGCCAATCATCGGATATTTCGCCAGAATTAATTATCTCAACCATTATGGTCGTTATGCCATCATTTAAGAGTATTAAATCCCATAATTAAATTTTCCTTGTAATCAGTTTCCTGCTTTTATTATGACTCTTACACTTACCTATGACTTTTACACTTGCCTATAAAAAAGGCTGAGACCCTTCATTGAAGGGGACGACTTATTTTTTCATCATACAAGGCAGTTTACTTGATCATTCCTTATCATCTTTGCTGTTCATCTGAATTCAGCATTAAGCTCTCAATTACTGTTTGTCAAAGGATTATTCCATTGCTTATGATTCATCGTTAATTATCATATATTTACGGTTTGATTGCTCTATCTCTCTTATTATACTCTAATTATTTACAACACACTCTCATTTGGTATCAAACTAATTTACGAATCCTTAGCTCTACGAACAAATTCAATTGTTATCCGATTTTAAGGATAAACACATATATTTATAACAAAGAAAATAATCCACAATTCTAAGTATCCTTAATTAGCAACTTTATTCACTAGTTCATGTCTAGTCCATTCATTTAACTTAATCAACGTCAAGATAACCTTAAGCATATTCAAGAACACAATATATCTACCTCCTATAGTGTCTTTAATTTGAAATCCAAGTTATATTTAGCTTACAACAGCCCTCAATGGCAATACAACACCACATAAGTGACTTAAACTAATCTTCACTTCCAATCTCAAGTTTTTTATGTTTCTTTTATATATTCACTTGATAAACATATATACATGCATAAAAATAGAAATCATATCATAATCAAGTTATTTCCCCCAATTTACAGCCATATATATATATATATATATATATATATATAGCCTTAAAACAACCCAACAAAAGATAACAACATCTCTTCCCCTTTCAAGTGTTATCTTGTAATCTTTTACTCCAACACCACAAGAAACATGTAATTAAATTTATACACCATCAAAAGGATGTTAAAGATACCTTAGGCAGTAGATAACATTAAAACCTTAAGCTTAACTTAGCTCACCATCAACCTTATTCTCATCACAACACCATAGAGGGGTTATTCTTCACTTTTCGCTAACTTTGATGTTGGATTATGGTGTATTTATTTGGAATTTGTTTGGATCCTTGGGGAACTGTTTGGGAAGATTTGGAGAGTTTGACGATGATAGGTGAAGGTCGGCCACCGACCAAGTGGGTCCCATAGGGACTGCCTGCGCGGTCTCGCGAAAATGTGAATATCTCTCTCTACTCCGATGTTGTATCGACAAACGCTTTAATGCGTTAGAAACTAGACTCATAGATCTTCAATTTGGTTAGGGGGATCATTCCGTAATTCGAAATATTTGGAGGAAAGCTTAGCTACGTTCGACCTAAGGTTTAGCACATATATGAATATAACTTATGATGACCTTTGCCGACCTTTTTTTCACAACTCGCTTGACTTTAAAACATAACAGATGACTATCATACAACTAACATAACTCACAACATAACCTCCTTATCATGTTATGCACCCTAGTCTTACCCCAAAAGTACATGTTATAATATTCCTAACTTGTCGACTTTCGACGAAACTTATTTTCTTCAATTCGTTTAGCTTCTAAGCCTTCCAACCCTCTTGGTACTTGTTATTAAAGATCTTAAATATTTTTAACCTCCAAGGTAATATGATTAACTTACTTTACGTACTTTCAAAGAAGATATCTTTTCTGAGGTTACATCAATTGACTTACGACGTACTCTCATGTACAAAAACATGGGGTGTAACAGATAGCCATAACTGGAACGCAGGTACATCATTAATGTCAGCCCTCGCTATACACAGTAGCATCAGCACAAGGATCTACATGTAAGGTGCAGAAGTGTAGTATGAGTACAACTGGCCCCATGTACTCAATAAGTATCCTAACTAACCTCGGTGAGACACAAGAAGCAAGAAGTATGAATGATACTCACCAATGCCTGTACAGTTCATAATTTCAACAAGTATAGAATAGATCTATGATCAAATAAAGAAAATCTCGGGTATAATCGCTTTGATGCACAAAATTCTTTGTTTTAAAATGCTTTACTAAGTCAACAATCTAGCATATATAGAAGATATGCAAGTATAACAGGCAACAAACAAGGAAATTCCATATAAGGGTGAAATGCAATAACCAAATAACAGTTTGTTACGGCGCGCAACCTGATCCAAACCATAAGCCAATAAGGCCTGTTGCGGTGTGCAACCCGATCCAATAACTGTAACCAGCTCTCCCAGAGCTCACATTAACTAGAAACCCATCGGTTTCTCACAATCCGCGCGTACACCGTCAAGAGAGAAACATGAGAAGGTGACCCTAGGGGGATGAATCTGTATCCACACTCTGCATGGACAACTCACATGTTGCACGGACAACTCACATGATATAATATCACTATCTGGATCCACATGGACAACTCACGTGCTAATAATATCAATCCGTCCGGTGTGGTCACAGGCATAACAACACAATCCGCCTACCATGGTCAAATTCATAACAACATAATCCGCCCGGCGTGGTCACAAGCAACCGTCCAAATCATATTACACATATACAAGTATACAAGAACACATGTATTTGATGGATAAATATAAGCATGCTCCTGGACTAGTATAATAACATGCTAAAGTGTAGGCATGTGCAATTATACTATCATAGCTCAAATCGGCAATTTATCTGAGAAATAGCAATTACCAAGTTTATATGGGAATTAGCATCTTTGTAACCTCAAGCATAGCTTAAATAGTTCACAACAATGATACAAATATTAGAAACTTTATAGCTTAAAGCTTAACAGTCAACTCTAGGCATATCATAGCCTAAGCACTACCCCGAGCATAGATAAATACACCGATGCTCGCACATAGGCTCAAATCCCACACATATGCGCACCAATAGCATGTAGCTATAATAACTCAGACAACTAGTGCCTCAACCAAGTTTAGATAGGATACTTACCTCAAACAAGCCAAGACAAATACTGAGCTAGCCAAACGACACTCTAGAAATGCCATCCCACTTGTATCAATCTCCGAAAGGCTCAAAAGTTGCCAAAAGCAACTCAAAAACATCAAATAATGCCTAAGGAAACAATCCCAAATGATAAAGGTCGAATCTTAAATCAAAAGTCCAAAGTCAACCAAAAAGTCAAACTCGGGCCCATATCGCATAACTCGACAAAAATCACAAAATCCGACAACCTATTCAATTACGAGTCCAACCATACTGGTTTCACTCAAATCCGGCTCTGAATCAATGTTTAAAACTCAAAAATTCAATTTAGGAAACTTAAGACAAAAACCCCCAATTTCTCTTTCAAAATCATCAATCAAATGCCAAAATTTAATATGTATTCATGAAATATAATCAAAATCGAGTAGAAAACACATACCCAAATTCATGTGATGAAAATCGCCTCAAAATTTGCCTTAATCCCAGCTCAATAGCTCAAAATATGCTAAAATGTCTGAAACATTCGAAATAGAGTACTTTATACACTGTTCCAGAGGTACCCTTTGTGATCACGGTCACAAAGCTCGCAATCGCGATGACAAAATTTTCCACGACAATTTTTACCCTATGCGATCATGGCCATATCCCCGCAATCATGACGAACAAACATCCATTAACCCTTCCCAAACTCTTTTCAGATAGCCTGTAGTGTATCAAACATGACCTTTTGTACATAATACCAAATAACAAACAGTTTGATTTTCTAAAAACTAGACACAAAGGGCTACAATTTACATTTTTGGATCATCTCAAATTTCTTATAGATTGCTTGATATAAGCTTCCAAAGTCAGGTCAGTGACAACAGAATTTTCCTCTAAGCGATCGTGAGAGGGCTTCCGTGATTGCGATTCACAGTGCCCAAACGGCAAATTTACTATTCGCAAACACGCCCCAATGTCTGTGATCGCGATGCATACCTCGGTGGCCAAAAACTATCAACTAAAAATGGCCTAGAAATGGTCTGAAACCACCCCGAAACTCACCCGAGCTCCTCGAGACCCTGTCCAAACATACCAACAAGTCCCAAAATATAACACGGACCTATTCGAGACCTCAAATCATACGTAACAACAATAAAACCACGAATCGTCAATCAAGATAAATCTCTTAAGTTCATTAACTTCAAACATCGAACCAAGCGTTTGATTCAAGCCTAACCAATTCGGAATGAACCCAAATTTTGCGTACAACTTCCAAATGACATAAAGAAGCTATTCCGATTCCCGGAACCACAATCGGAACCTGGTATCATCAAAGTCAACTCCCCGTCAAACTTATGAACATTCCAAACCTTTAAATTTCTAACTTCGTCAAATAGTGCCGAAACCTTCTAAAAGCACCCAAATATGAATCCGAGCATACGCCCAAGTCCAAAATCGGCATCCGAACCTAAAGGAACCATCAAAACTCCATTCCGGGGTCAAATACACAAAAATCGAACTTGATCAACTCTTCTAACTTAAAGCTTCAAACATGAAATTCATTCCTCCAAACTAATTTTGAATCACCCGAAAACCGAAACCGATGATATACACAAGTTATAATACATCATACAGAGCTACTCATGCCCTCAAACCACGGAGCGAAGTACAAATGCTGAAACGTCCAGTTAGGTCGTTACAAGCTCGGAACATGGAAATGAAATTAGGAACCTTCTTCCTGCTCGTGGAACAAGTATGTATACTTCGATCTCATAGCTTCCTTGGCTTCCCATGTTTCTTCTTCACTCTAATGATTCCTCCATAACACCTTAATGGAGGTGTTGTTGATCAAGAATAGCCACCGTAACTTTTTTGTAGGACAAGTTTTCTGCAACTTCTATGTCTTCAGTAGGCACAATAAGGGAAGGATCTCCCACACACTTTTGCAACATAGATACGTGGAACACCAGATGAATTGATACGAACTCTAGTGGCAACTCTAGTTCATACGCTACTTGGCCAATTTTCTGCAAGATTCGGTACGAGCTAATATATCTCGGAGTGAGTTTCCTATTCTTCCCGAGTCATATGTTGCCTTTCATAGGAGAAACCTGTAGGAACACCTAATAAGCTACATCAAAAGCTAAATCTCTATGCCACACATCCTAATAATACTTCTAGAAACTCTAAGCTATTTTTCAATCGCTTTTATATCAAATTAACTTTCTGTATAGCTTGGTGAACTAAGTCTGGCCCAAGTAAGCATGCTTCACCAACTTCAAATCATTTGATTAGGGATCTACACCTCCGCCCATTCAACGCCTCGAATGGGGCCATTCTGATGCTAGAATGATAGTTATTTTCTTACTCAAACTCAATAAGGGTTAAGTGATCATCCCAATTCCTTTAAAATCTAAGGCGCATGCTCTCAACATATCCTCAAGCTTTTGAATAGTGCATTATATCATGCCATCTGTCTGTGGTTGAAATGTTATGCTGAGATTAACCTGAGTACCCAAACCTTTCTAAAATAATCTCCAAAAGTTTATTGTGAAGTGAGCACCTTTGTTACAGCTGATAGAAACTAGAAAGTCATGCAATAAAACTATTTCTTTGATATACAACTTAACGTAATCCTCTTTTGTGTCAGTAGTCTTAACTGGTAAGAGCCAAGTTGGCTTCGTGAGTCGATCTACAATCACCCAAACAAGGCATAAAAGTAGCATAATGTCAACCCCCATTATGAATAAACTAAGACGCCTGCATATATGCTCGGTATCTCGCATACGTGTTTCCCCAAAAACTTTTATAATTAGCAAGCAAGGTCATATCTTAAGGTGCTTTCCCTCAAACCAAGATTAGGCAAGATATTTACCTCTTTCGGAAGGAGCTTTAGCCTCCAATCACGCTTTACCTCTATCGATGACCTCCAAATGCTCCTAATCTAGCCAAACAATACTTAACGGAGTGAAATAAAGTCATACAAACTAACTCTAAATAATAGAGGTTTAATCTTTAATCAAATCTCCAAAGTCAACAAAAGTCAACTCAAGCCCACAAGTTCAAAACCCAAGTTTAGAACATGATCTCGTAGACCCATAACCTCACAAGTTCAAATAAATGACCAGTTTCCAAATTCGAGTCCAAATAGGTGTTAAAAACCTCAAAATACACTCTCTTAAGTTGTAGATAAAAATCTAAATTTCACTCTTAAATTTTATATTTTAGGTGTAGAAATCCATGGAAAATCAAGATATTTAATCAAATCAATTACTTACCCTTAAGATCGTAGAAAAATCCTTCTTTAAACTCTCCTCCTCTCATTCTCCAAAACTCAAAAATTCTGAAAATAAGCTAAATTCAAAAATTTAGACAATAAAAAATTTCCTGACACCGATTTACACATCGCAATCGTGACCTTCATCTCATGCGACTGCCAAAGCACTGAGCTCCACCACTTGAAGTCCTTCTACATGAACACGACAGCACCCATGTGATCGCGAAAGCCAACTGGCTAGCCTTCTATGCAATCGCAGGACCTCTGCATGACCACGATTCAATCCCCTCAAAGCTATGTGATCATGAAGAGAAACTCCCCCAGCCCAACTCCTATTCTATGTGATCACTGCACAAGCTATGCGATCACGATTCACTACCTGGCACCAGAAAACCAACAATCTCAACTTGACTCAAAATATTTTGAAATCACCGAGAAACTCACCCGAGGCGCCTAAGATCCTGTCTAATCATTCTAACAAGTCTGTATATATCTTATACAAACTTGTTAAAAGGTTCAAAATACTACAAAAAATATCAAAACCAAGAATCATGCATCAAACCAATTCAAACTTTCTTAAATTCAAAATTTCAACTTCCGGCTAGAAGCATCGAATCAACCCCGGCTACCCAAGGCTCGAACCAAACATACATACAAGTCCAAAATCACCATGCGAACCTATTGGAACCTTCAAATCCCCAATCCGGAATCGTTTACTCATAATGGTCATGGTCAGCTCTTCCAACATTGCCTCGACTTTGGAACTAAGTGTTCCAACTCATTCCCGAACCTCCAGAAAATTGAATCATCCATCCCCACAAGTCATAACGCATCATACCTACTTACAAAAAGTATCAAATAAAAAAATGGGATTCTAACTACGACCGGTCGGATCGTTATAATTATTGTACTTTGTTTTCTACTTGAGACCTTATCTCTGATACCTTCCTAGGAGGTGGTGAAGGAATAAGGTCCTCTTTAGATGTATTCAAACATTGTTTGTTATGATTATATTTTCATAGTTTATTAAAATAACAACATGTTTATTAAAAACAATAACAAAAAAACAAAAGAGAAAGAAGAATCGATCTCTAAAAATAGCTGTTAGTTTTGACATGGATCAAAAGTAATCATTAAGAACCATAATTTCCTATGGGCTATGGTAAGCTTGAAGCACTTTTTCTCGACAACTATATGCCTTCTTTGTTCTCAATATTGTCTGGTGCATTAGAGTTCCGTGTTTCCATGCTTTGACATTTTGAGAACCTCTTCTTAAATAGCTTTTGTATACATAGATATCTTTTTTATATAATCAAACAAATGTTTGTAGAATATATATGTACTTAAAAATTATTTATTTGTGTTTGAATAAATTTATAATCATCAACAGTACACGTGAAATGCACCTATAAACTAACTGGTACATATATAACCTAACGAACTGCGAGACATGATTTTTCAGGTAATCTTTAAATTGCTTGTAAATTAATGATGTTTAGTGTAAAGTATATATATTTCTATGTATATCACCTCATATTTGGCTTTTGTTTAGTGAAAGTGGGATGTTAAATGATATGATTCATGTTAATTTGAAGTATTTTTATGTGTAGGAATGAGTCGGTAGCAATTGGGGGCGAAACACACAAGAATTAAGCCGAAACGGAGCAAAAACGGACAAGGCTGCATTTTGGGCGCCACAGGCAGCACCTGGCGCCACCTGTGGCGCTGGAAACAGAAACTTCACTGGACATAGCGCCCTGGTGGGCGCCTGGCGCTACCCAGGGCGCCGATGACTCGGACCTCACCTATTTTACCTGGGATTCTGTTATTTCGTCCCTACACCTCCCCAACACCTATATAAAGAAGTCTAACCTAATTGGAGGGGGGAGACGTGATTTTTGGAGCACAAACACAATACAGAATCAAACGAAAGCAACAATTCTCAGTTTCTTCATCTTTTCTAGTCTTTTACAATTTATTCAAAAACTTATACTTTGGTTTGATTAGATCATGAGCGGCTAATCACCCATTGTTCTGGGGTTGTGATTAGCCATGAATATTGTTGTTTGATATTAACGTTACCTTGATTATAATTCACTAATATGTGGTTGTTTCTTCAATTCTATGTTTAATTTCTTAATTGTTTGGCCAGCAGTTAGGTTCTATCTACTATCTATGCTATGTTTGGGAAAACCATGTTTAGATTAGAGAAGAGTTAAAGAGAGCATGATCTTAACCTTTAGGGGGGCGGATTCGTGGTTAGGATAGGAATATACCTAATCACCGTGCTTAATTAAATATCGTGATTTTATTGCGTTCTTAATAGGTTGATTCCATAGGAATATAGGTGTTAATCTATTGACAATAGGCGAGTAGTACTTCGGAAGTAGGCTATGAGAACGTTTATCGATTAATTAGCAACCATGAGTGAATTATATGAATGGGAGAGTTAATTAGAACACAATAAGATTGGTAAATTAATCACAAACCTGGAATGTTTCTCTCAATTGATTAAATAATAATTAAGTAGTTATTCGATAATTTAGTTATAACTTAGAGCTGTAGTTTAGCATTATCAAATTATTGAACTTGAATTTTGCTTGTTTGAATAACAATATTAGTGTGTTAGTAAGTAGTTGATATAAGTCCCTGTGGGTACGATATCTGGACTCATAATCCTATATTACTTGTCAACTACGTATACTTGCGTGTGCGTTAGGGAGAAACAAGATTTTGGCGCCATTGTCGGGGACTTAAAAATCTGCTACTTTACCGACTTAAGCTTATATTTGTTATTTGTTCAAGTTTTACTTATCAGTTTACGTTGTTTCCGTTGACACAGGCTCTTCTTCCTTTCGATCCTGAAATTTAACGAACACTACACAAAGTAAGGAGAGAGGTAGAAGCCAGAACTAGAATTGAAAGAGAGTTGGACATTGTAGTTCAACCACAGCCAATAGAGATGGCAGGTAATGCTGAATGGGCGATGATAGAAGCTGCAAGGCCCAATCTTGCTAACATGACTCAGGCTATTGTGAAACCTGAGATCACGGGGCACTTTGAACTTAAAAAATATATGGTGCAGCTGATTCAATCTACAGGGCAATATGTGGGACTATCTCATGAAGATCCGCAGAGACATTCAAAATTTCTTGGAAATCACGGATATCTACAATTATCCAAACGTTTCCAAGGATTATGTTAGGTTGACACTATTCCCCTTTTCACTGTTGGGGGAAGCAAAGGAATGGCTGCAAAAAGAGCCCGCCAATTCAATCTACACGTGGGACGATCTAGCCAGGAAATTCCTAATCAAATTCTTCCCACCAAAAAGACAAAGTCACTGAGAAGTCAAATTATGGGGTTCGAACAACGTGATGGGGAAACTCTTCGTCAAGCATGGGAAAGATACAAGAAGCTGCTTAGAGATTGTCCACATCATTGTCAGACGGATTAGGTTTTGGGACATACTTATGTTCACAGGTTAGATGAGGCTTCAAAGATGAATCTCAACTCAGCTTGTGGAGGCAGTTGCATGGAAAAACCTTACAGCGAAATCCAACTCTTGCTAAATAACTTCACGGCTAATGATCATAATTGGCAAGGGGATGGCGATTCACGTAGAGCAATTAAATCGAAGGGAGCTGGGTTGATTGAACTTGATGACTTCGCAGCTATGAGAGCTGAGATGGCAAAACTAGCTAACCAAATGAACGGAATGACAATGCAACAGGTACAACCGAGGCATCAAGTACAAGAGATGTCTTTGTGCTGTGAAATGTGTGGTGACAACCATACGAGTGACATGTGCCCCACAAATCCAGAATCTATGTGGGACAGCAGAGCAGAGGGCCAATGAATCAGAATACACAATACGGGAACACCTATAACCCGAATTGGAGGAATCATCCTAACTTCTCATGGGGTGAAAATCAACAGAATCAGAACCATATTAGACCCCAAGGAAATATTAATCAACCGCAAAGGAAACCTCAACAGGTAGAAGATAATACAAATGATTTGTTGAAGCAGCTGGTGCAAGACAATAAACAGTTCAGGACCGAATACCAAACCCTCACCACAACAGTAAGGAATCTGGAGCATCAATAGGGACAGCTTGCCGGGGCTCAAAATACTAGACCAGCTGCAGCTCTACCTAGTGACACTGAAGCGAATCCTAGGGCGGCCCTTAATGCTGTATCATTGACGAACTGGAGACAACTGGAAGAATTTGAATCTAAAAAGAGGAAACATGTAACTTTTAATGAGAAGCCAACCACCATAGAGTCAACAGTAGAAAAAGCCAAAGAACCAGAGAAGCCAGCTGGAGAGGTAGTGGCTGAGCAACCCCCACAATTGGTTGCAAGGCCACCACCTCCATTCCCTCAAAGATTGCAGAAACTAAAGGATAATGACACATATAAAAAGTTCCTTGATATCTTGAAACAGGTACAAATTAATATTCCGTTGGTTGATATATTACAAGAAGTGCCCAAATATGCAAAGTACATCAAGGACATTGTGGCAAATAAAAGGAGGCTAACCGAGTTTGAGACTGTGGCACTCACTGAAGAGTGCAGTTCCATAATTCAAGGCAATCTACCTCAGAAATTGAAGGATCCAGGTAGTTTCACCATCCAAATTTCAATCGGGAAACATGTTGTTGGACGAGCTCTATGTGATCTTGGAGCAAGCATAAACTTGATGCCGCTATCAGTGTTCAAACAGTTGGGGTTGGGTGATCCACGCCCAACAACAGTCACCTTACAGTTAGCTGATCTTTCCCTTTCTCAGCCAGAGGGAGAGATTGAAGATGTGCTGGTCCAAGTAGGGTCGTTCATATTTTCTGCGGATTTTATCATTCTGGATTACGAGCCCGATCAGGAAGTCTCATTTATTTTGGGGCGGCCATTCTTAGCCACGGGCCGAGCTATTACTGACTTTTGCGAAGGAAAGATGACGATGAGAGTGGGTGACCAAGAAGAGGTATTCAATGTTTATAAAGCGCTCAAGTTGCCAGCCCACTATGAAGAATTATCCATGATCTCTGTGGTGGAGGGTAATTCTATATCATTAGTGCCCCATATGAGCCCTGAAGTTCTTGTTGAACGATTTTTGATAGGGGAGGTGGAAAATAGTAAAGATGGAACGATGGAAGAAATTAAGCAAGTACTGGATATTTCCTGCAATTATGTCCAGGGGTTCAGAAAAGTAGAAGAGTTGGAAAGTCATGTCACTCTGACCCTGCTCAGGCCATCTGTTGATGAGGCGAAGGCTAGAAATCAAGCCAGATTGATAGCAAGAATCTGAGTCGTGCCGCGACCTTAAATCAGGCTCTTATTGGGAGGCAACCCAATTTTTATCGCTTTCCTAGTTTAACTTCTTGATTTATTCTTTTAGACTAGATAGGATAATACACTTGATGTATAGGTGTAGAAATATTAGATGTAATGGTGTAGGACATGTAAATTGTATAAGGGTAGAGGAATTGGGATGAAAAAAAAAGAAGGGGAATTTCGGTAAACAGCGCCCAGGCCAGCGCCCGGCGCCGCCTGGGGCGCTGCAGGCAGAGAGCTTTACAACCCCCAGCGCGATGAAGGGCACGAGGCGCCAGCCGGGGAGGGGTCAGGTAAGTTTTTATTTTTTTATTTATTTTGTATTTAAAAAAACCATACCCATTTAACCCGGCCCAAATACCCGTTTACACTAATATTAACAGCCATCTTCTTTTCCCAAACCCACCCGAATACAAACATAAAAAAAAATGCAGCTTCATCTTCTTCTGTTACCCGTGCTTCTTCTTTCACTTCTTCACAACAAAATTTTCTTTTCACTTCTTGATTCTCTGTCATCTCCATCTCCAGGTATGTTCTTCTTCTTCTCTTCTATTTTCTTTATGTGTTTTTATTATAAAGTGTACACACCCCCATCCCCAAGACCACAAATCCCCCATATCTTCTAGTTCCCTCTCCTTCATCTAAATTCTCTAGACACTTTTCTGGTGGTGTGTTGTTTGGGTGAATAATTGTATGTTTCATCAGTGTCGGAGTAGTAAACTAGAATTTCCTCTACTTCGTTGAAAATCGGAAGGGCCATTATGTTCCACCATTGTTGAAATTAAAGAACACTCTTCATGCCCACATTATGTTTATTTAAATGTCTGAGTGAAACTTTTTGTGCACCGGTGAAGTCTGAGTAACCGGAGGCACTTGTGTATGCCTTTGGACTAAGTGTTGGGTGTCTCGGGATACTTTTACAAGTTGGGGGATATGACTTTGATGCCGAACATATTCTTACACCATTATTTTAGTATATGCATGTTGTAAAATTTTGTGAGTTAGCTTAATGTAGTATAATTTAGAATTAGTACAAGGTGCCGAGCTTATGCCTTCAGTTGTCCTTATTGACTATTCAGGTTGCCATGCTCAATAATTCTTGTGTCGTATGGGGAATTCTTGAGTACCCATAGTTTTTGTATTGCAACACTTGTACTTATGCTTCGATTTTAAGTGTGGGGTCAATTGACGACTTGCATGCCAACCTAAGGCATATGTCTTGAACATTGCTCACATTCATGTTTACTTGTGTTGAAGGATACTATGGCTCGTGACAACATTAGCAAGGGTAAAAGCATTGGAAATTCCTCCACTACCTCGCCGGTAACCAAAAAGCGCAAACAGGGAGTTTTCTTCTCACCCTACTCTGTTTTACATGTTAGCATGCATCGAGGGCTATGCATTGTTTAAGTGTGGGGTGGGGAAATACCTATGTTGTGAGTGTTGTGAATGTATATCATGTATGATTTAGTTTTATTTTGGTCTTTTTAATAGTTGTATTGTTATTATTTTTAGTGTATAAACTAACAATTTTTGAAAAAGTTCGGATTTTTCCCGACGATGGATCTTTTTCTTGAGGGATAAAGTCTGATTAAAAACAACAAAAAGATTTTTAATTTTTAGGATAGTTAGGTAGTATTCCTTGGTTTTTCTTAAGGCACCGGTTCTTTTCCAAGGATGTAGCTCGAACCGGGCAATTTAATTTCTTTGTAGGAGTAGTTTAGGAAGAAACTGAGTTATTTTGAGATACTAATTGACATGGTTGATGCTGGCACAATAGGCTATGACATACATTCTGTTTTCCCGCTTAGTTGAAGTGAATTGTTAAGCCTAAGTAAAAAGTAAACCGCCTATTTTGTGACGCCTTTTCTCAGTTGTTTGACTTGTATGCCATATAGTGTAATATTGCTTAATTTTCTCAATTATGTGTGCTTGCTTGACTTGAGATTTGAACAGAACTGTCGTGATTGAGTCATGTGAAATGTGTGAGTAAGGTTTTGTGATTCTCTGTGCTATCCTGTGTAGTCTAGAACTTGCCCCGTGTGTTAATTGAAGCGAAATTGTAAGTTGGGCTAATCTAGGAGATGATATAGGCATTTTCTTGTTTGATTATGGATGTGCTTGTCACATCAAAATAAAATTGTCCATTGCTAGCCCCTTTGAGCCTATAGGCCTTTTCTTTGGTACCCACATTACGAGCCATTCCTTTGTTTTGTTCTTGAATTGATCCTGTTTGAACCTTTACCTCCTAAGGCACTTAGTCGCTAAAAGAAGTAAGGGTAGAGATTGGGGATTTTCTTGCTTTTGAGTGGAACCATGGAAAGACATGTTGGTGCACTAAAGTTGAAATTAAAGAAAGAGAAAAAAAAAATAGAAAAAATGATAGTGAAAAATACATAGAAAATACTTCCAGTACCTATTGATTTATGCTAGTGGAATTATAGAAGTGCTTAATTGAAAGAGGAGGGCTACGTATATGAGACAAATGAATCGATTGAAAAGAAAAGGTGCTCGAGTTGTGATTGTAGTGTATTAAGTGCTTAGGAGGACTAGTCACTATTCCTAACTATATCCTACCGGCCCCTTAGCCTACATTACAACCTTAAAAGTCCTAATTGATCCTAGATTTCACTAGCTTAAATTATTAGAGATCTACACTATGGGCAAGCTTATGGTACGACCACGGGAAGCATATGAATTCTTTTTGAGAGTGAGTGAATTTTGTTCAATTGTGCGATATCCTTAATCTATATTCACTTTTCTGATTGTGGTAAGGGCACATGATCTCATGAATGATTGGTAATGTTGTAAATTTTCTTCTTGGGTAAGTGCGTGAATTGAGATTGCTTAATGGTTGCAAGTCGACTCTTGAGGTTGAGTGGTGATGAATAGGTTGTTGAATGATATTGAATTATTATACTTGGGTAGACTTAACGGGAAAAATATGAATTATTTGTGTGTTCATGCTTATTTGCCGGTGTTGATCATGTTCAAAAGTATGGTGTGTGGTTAAAAAAGTCGAATACTCCTTCATGATATAAAGTGGTACGTAGTTGGGAGGTTGTTAAATAATCCCATTGCTCGAGGATGAGCAAGAGTCTAAGTGTGGGGTGTTGAAGTTTAGTGTAAAGTATATATATTTCTATGTATATCACCTCATATTTGGCTTTTGTTTAGTGAAAGTGGGATATTAAATGCTATGATTCATGTTAATTTGAAGTGTTTTTATGTGTAGGAATGAGTCGGGAGCAACTGTGGGCGAAACGCACAAGAATTAAGCCGAAACGGAGCAAAAACGGACAAGGCTGCATTTTGGGCGCCACAGGCAGCGCCTGGCGCCACCTGTGGCGCTGGAAACAGAAACTTCACTGGACATAGCGCCCTGGTGGGCGCCTGGCGCTACCCAGGGCGCCGATGAGGTGGACCTCGCCTATTTTGCCTAGGACTCTGTTATTTTCGTCCCTACACCTCCCCAACACCTATATAAAGAAGTCTAAACCTAATTGGAGGGATGAGACGTGATTTTTGGAGCACAAACACAATACAGAAATCAAGCGGAAGCAACAATTCTCAGTTTCTTCATCTTTTCTAGTATTTTACAATTTATTCAAAAACTTATACTTTGGTTTGATTAGATCATGAGCGGCTAATCACCCATTGTTCTGGGGTTGTGATTAGCCATGAATATTGTTGTTTGATATTAACGTTACCTTGATTGTAATTCACTAATATATGATTGTTTCTTCAATTTTATGTTTAATTGCTTAATTGTTCGGCCAGCAGTTAGGTTCTATCTACTATCTATGCTATGTTTGGGAAAACCATGTTTAGATTAGAGAAGATTTGAAGAGAGCATGATCTTAACCTTTAGGGGGGGTGGATTCGTGGTTAGGATAGGAATATACCTAATCACCGTGCTTAATTAAATATCGTGATTTTATTGCGTTCTTAATAGGTTGATTCCATAGGAATATATGTGCTAATCTATTGAGAATATGCGAGTAGTACTTCAGAAGAAGGCTATGAGAACGTTTATCGATTAATTAGAAACCATGAGTGAATTATATGAAAGGGAGAGTTAATTAGAACACAATAAGATTGGTAAATTAATCACAACCCTGGAATGTTTGTCTCAATTGATTAAACAACAATTAATTCGTTATTCGATAATTTAGTTATAACTTAGAGTTGTAGTTTAGCATAATCAAATTATTGAACTTGAATTTTGCTTGTTTGAATAACAATATTAGTGTGTTAGTAAGTAGTTGATATAAGTCCCTGTGGGTACGATATCTGGACTCAAAATCCTATATTACTTGTTGACCACGTATACTTGCGTGTGCGTTAGGAAGCAACAATTAATAACCACCTATATATATGTGTGTTGTTTAAGAGTTTCATATAACTGCATTATACAAATAGATTATAGGCCGTACAAATCTTGAGGTCCCAAGTAAAGAAATTAAAGTATATATAGATGGTTTCAAAGTTGATTAGTCTAGGTGACTACCTCTTTTGAAACATATTTACAATATATGTTCAGAAATTCTTCACACAAATTGTTACATTCTTTTGTCAAATTAGTTTTTATCCAATTCCTTATGTAATTTATTTTTCTACAGGATGGTGATGGCGACAAGAACTCTTCATCTTTTTTGCTTGCTTGTTTGTTCTTTGGCAATCGTCAAATCTGAATGTGCAAAAGACTTAGATTCTTACAATGTGTCGAAGACAATCCTTAAGAATGCTGTGTCAAAAGGAGCAGGTTAATATCTTCACTTTTATGTAAAAATTAAAATCTAAATTAGGAAATCATCTACGTAGTAGAAATTTGAAGAGAGTTATTTGCCTTATTATTGACAGTATGTTTGGATGGATCACCACCAGCATACCATTTTGAACCTGGATTTGGCAAAGGAGTTGGAAATTGGATTGTACAACTTTCGGTAAGTCATTCTGTAGTATAGGTTGATTCTATTTTATTAGCTAGAGTTTGTGCTGAAATGTTTGTTTCTTTTAAATCTTTGATAACTTTCAATTTGTAACTTTTCGTCTTTTTCGACGTAGTGTTTGTTGAGGTTTGCCTTCATTTTCTTATTAAATTTGGATTTTATTTTACTTTTTTGCATGAATGAAGGGCAAAATATTTTCATAATTGAATATTTTTTTCCTAAAAGAAATATATAATCACTTCCATATTTGACTAATCATTCTCTTGATATTTTTGTATTCCATTTTTTTTTTTTGGTATTAGTAATTGCTCATATATAGGTCCCAATTCATATTAAAATATGATATCTCATTTGTAAGATTGTTTACGCATGACACCTGATTATTTCACTCTTAATATTAATATTTAGAATCAATGAAATTTTTGCAACGTCCGTAGGGAGGAGCATGGTGCACAAACGTCAAAGAATGCCAGGATCGTATTTGGGACAAGAGCGTGGGTTCTACAAATTATACGGATTCATGGAAATTTCAAGGAATTTATAGCGAGAATTCGACTGCAAATCCAGGTTCTCGTGGATTATATTATTGCTTGTTGAAACAATAATTAAAGTGAATATGATGGAACTTCAATTCGAAGAAAGCAGACATAATTCTTTTATGCTAGTTCACTTATTATATTTCTACTCAATGTAAAAATGCAGATTTCTACAACTGGAACAAAGTGTTTGTTAGATACTGCGACGGTGGAGCGTTCACTGGAGATGTTGAATACGTTGATCGCGTAATTCTCTTTTCAAGTTATAGTTTCAAATTCCAATTTTAGAATGTTTATCCTTAAATTTTGAATATTTTCTTAAATTCAAGAATTTTATGAGAACATGTAACTTCAATATCATTTTACTTTAATTTCTTTAGGTTACTAATCTTTACTTCAGAGGCGCGAGGATTTTTGAAGCAGTAATGGAAGAATTATTGGCAAAAGGATTAAAGAATGCCAAAAATGTGGGAATTCTATATCACTATATTTTGTTTCTTGCTGAAACTTTTTTATTTCTCATTCGGTGTCTAATATCTTTGTTGGGATTTGATTATTTTGGACTTGAGTCGGAAAGTTGCATATTAAGAATAAAGCGTTTCCTGATAAAAACATATTCATATCCAGGACTCGAACTCAAGATCTCTTGTTAAGGATAGGAGTACTACCATTCTACCACAACTTTGTTGGTTGCTGAAATTTTTTAATCATGTTTGTAGGCTATTCTTGCTGGAAGTTCAGCCGGAGGATATCCAACAATGCTATATTGTGATCACTTCCGCAGTTTATTGCCAAATACTCTTAGAGTGAAATGCTTAATTGATTCTGGTTACTTTATCCATGCGTAAGATTTTCAAAAGACTTAACATGATCGTTTATTAAAATCATTTTGTAAGGTTTGAATTGAAATATAACTTTTGAATTCTCTGTTTTTAATAGGAAGAACCCTATGCAAGCAGGAGGTTTCGAGAAAATTTATAACTCACTTCTCACTTTACATGTAAATTCTTACTCCTGTCTTATCCTCCTCTCTTTATTTTTCCATTAGTTTAATATAAGTTATGAATTTTCATTTTATAGTGTGATGTTTAACTAAATAATTGGACGAAACAAAGTTCTTGGTATATACATAAAGTACCCTTAGATCTAGTAGTCTAACATA
Source organism: Nicotiana obtusifolia (assembly GCA_002018475.1). Classification (NCBI taxonomy): domain Eukaryota; kingdom Viridiplantae; phylum Streptophyta; class Magnoliopsida; order Solanales; family Solanaceae; genus Nicotiana; species Nicotiana obtusifolia. The sequence continues at coordinate 115,291 of MCJB01048153.1, read as the reverse complement.
TTTCATGTATTTTTATGGCAATAAGATCGTGTCATAGTTAAAAAATTTTCAAACGTATGAATAATTTTTTTTAAAAATAAACTAAATAACAAGATGTGTCTTATTAAATGTGGCAGGGATCTACCAAAGCGCTACCCAAATCATGCACTTCAAAAATGAATCCACTATTGGTACATTACCTGCTCCCTTTATTCAATTACTATTTAAATATTTTGCCATTTGAAATAGTAAAAGACATACAAAAATCCAATTACTACAGTGCTTCTTCCCCGAAAACATGCAACAACATATCAAGACACCACTTTTCATTGCGATGTCAGCATTTGATTATTATCAGGTAATTAGATGTTTATCAATTATTATCCTTTTGTTTATGATGTGAAAAATGACTAGAAAAAGCTTGGAGTACTCTTTTTAAAAAAAGGGTTTTTGAATTTTTTAATTTTTTTTTATATCAGGTTGTGCAAAAACTAAACATGTCTAGATAGACTTCCTTTTTATGGAAGATTTGATTAAGTTAAAGAACTTTATACCTGAACACCCTCATTCCACTTCTTCATAAAGTTAATTACCTTTTTCTTAAAAAGGGTAATTGTTTCTTTAAGACATTAGAGAGAACATGTGTAAACACTTAACACTAGGATACTTTTGGAAAGATTTCAAGAAACCTTTCAGAGACAAACTTCTTCCGTATATCATAGTCTAGTACTTGGTATACTATTTTGATAATTCTTTTGCCACTTGCTTTATATTTTCTAAATCAATGCAGATCAAAACTACTATAGACCCTAATGCAGACCGATGCGTTGAAAACAGGACATGCACTGAGCGTCAAAACAAAGCCTTTAGAGGTAATTAGTGCAAATGAAACGAGCTAAACAATAATAGCATAATTAGTTATTTTATTATTCAATGATGCCAATAATTAAGTAGGTTCCCTTACACAAATAGCCGGCTGGATTGACGGTTTATTTTTTCTAGCCGCTATATATAAATTATACATTGATATATAGTTATACATATATTATATATAAATTATAAATATATTATATATTTATCAATTTTTTCTTTTAATTTAAACGGTTAGATGAACCACTATTAAAGTTATTTCTTTGCGAAAAAGAAAACCATTTGCTTTATGGGTTACATGTCTAATGCTTTTGGATTTGTCATCAGAATTTAGGTCGGAATTCGTAAGTGCTCTGCCCAAAGCAAACAATCCTAAGTTGAGAGGAGTTTTCATTGACTCCGTAATTCATCATTCAACGCTATCATATAGGTGGACTCCTGAAAACGCCATTCTGATTAATAACCTGGTAAGAAATTATTTATTTATTTAAGTTTTATAATGCATATTTTAATTTCTTCTGTCTGATTTTACCACTCAATTAGGTTTATGTAGAAATATATCATTATCCTAATTAATGGGAACTTCCGATATTTCAAGTCAGAGATATATATTCATGTTAGGGTTATTATTCCCTTCATTCATTTTTACTTGTCCATAATGAATTTTGCACGTCCCTATAAAAATAATATATGAAGTGCATATTGTACCATAATTCCTATAATAATGATAGTACTTTGACAAATCATGAAAAATGATTTTGTCAAATGAGTAATTAATTATAAGGGTAAAACAAGAATAAACATTTAGTCTTCCTTTGATTTGTTAAAATTGACAAGTAAAAGTTAACATATACTTTTTTTTAATGTGGTGGACAAATAATAGGAAATGGAAGGAATGGTTGATTATATTATTGCGGTGTAAGGAACTACTGAAAATAAAAACAAAAACAAAAACAAAAACAAAAAAACAATTCTATCATAACATCATTGGTGGAGCAACCTTCGTCCACGAGGTGTTAGTTAATACGCTTTTGCAAAAATTTTAGTTCCATAAAAATATGAAGTGTTTTATGCAGTCTGCACCGAAGGCATTTGCTGATTGGTACTTCGATCGAAAGTACTGGTATGTGATAGATAAGCATGACCTGCCAATCCCTACAACAAAAGACTGAAGGACATAACCATAAGTAGGATAATCTTTATGACCTATATTTATCGCAAGATCGATGTGCAATTTTAGAATCCATTTATGTCAAAATTTGCTGACAACTTTTGATGTCTATGTAAATTGTTGCCAATATAATTGTTAACAAGGAGGATCATTTCGACCAAAACAGTATCAAACTTCTTTGCTTGTACTGTGTGAAATAAGATTGACTTGTGAGTCCACTTTAAACTAATAGTGTTATGTATCAAAGTAGGCGGAGGATTCCACCCAACCGCTTAAATTAAAAATAATTTATGAATGTATACTATTTATATAATTCATGTATAATATATATATATATAATCGTGCATATCGTTGTATGATCTAGGTATATCAATTAAAAAAAATAAAATTTATGTATACAGTATAATCTATGTATATCCGCTATGTATATAATATATATTTGTGTTATTTGTGTAAAGATCATACTCCATATGTTTCAGTTTACGTGAACCTTTTTGCTATTTGAGATTCAAACGACGTAGACTTTTACCAACATTTTGAAATGCATATATCGTCATATTGACATGAGAAAAATTGCAACTTATAGTACTTTTCGTATAGTTTTTAATTTAAATTTTAACTTTAAAATATGAAGTTAATCTAATCTAATTTAACTTCAAAACTTAGCCTAAATGACTCTCAAAAAGCAAAAAAGTTCACGCCAACTTGAACGGAGCGAGTAGTTTTTCGGATTTTTTTTACTTTTAGCCCGCGTCAGAAAATATTTACATTCGATAACTGAAAAAGTATATAACGTTGTATAAGTTTTGTATATAACATACATAAAAAATATATAATTTTTTGACTATTTTTCAGAACAGCTATATCGTGTCATTTTGCTAAGCTTTTGGTGGGGTGGTCCAATATTTAAGTACTTACCTTCCATTTTGCTCGTTGCATATCGACACGACAAAGCCAGACTCTGATCTCCCACGAAGCATGTCTCTATCTGTTTATTTAATTCAAACCTTATCTCTTGCAAAAAGAGATAGCGGTAAAATTCAACAAACTCTGGAAGATGAATATGACAATCGACCTATTTATAACATGCCAAACGCCCCCTTCCCCCACATTACAAGGATGATTCACAATCGTCATTATTATCGGTATATGAGATAAAATTGATTTATAACAGATGATCGAATGGTAGCATGACACGTGAAATCGAAGGTACGAAAAAGGCAAGTCAGGAAATAATTAATACTGGACACAACGAATGTAATAGACATTGGGTAAATACGGAGGGAGCATAGTTAACGAGAGTAGATCAGGGGTTTGCCATCGGATAACATTCAATGATGGAATATTCTCTAACATTAAATTAGCGCCGTTGCTGAGAATATTTGCATTCATGACCTGCCGTTACATATTCATCATTGACTCTTTTAGTATCATTTAAGAGGAGCTTGATCCAAGGATTTTGTTTCCCTAGGTAAAGCTATAAATAGCAGGTTCAGCAGCCATTGTAAGGACACAAAATATTCTACAGACATAAGCTATATTTTACTTTTGCTTCCTCAATTAAATAATTGTCTTTGCACTTTATCATTGCTTTCACTTTTATCCTGGGAGGCATTGCGCTCGGAGCCAGGCTTGTCATCTTCTTCAACTCCAATTGCTAAATCTCATTTTTAATCTTATCTCTTTATCATTTTTGGATCAAATGTGTTTGCTTGTTTATAAACCGATGGGTTTATATTTCCCCCAGTAGAGGAAAGTGGATCCGCTACCAGTTCAGGGCCTTCATCTTCTTCAGTCTCCTCTTCGATTCCCGAGTACTTGGAACCAGTACTCGAGGAGTCAGTTGTAGCAAGCCGAGCAGGAAGATTTTGGTGAGCAGATAACTCAAGTTCCCGGGCCTGGGCAATACAATTGTCTATGTTGAAGCTGCTCGCTTTAGCCACCTCCAAGGTCTTCCTCTTCATATGGTATATGGCATACGTCTTTTCAAAGACGGGGGAATCTTCTTGGTCTCGGAGTTTGGTCTGAAGTTTTCAATCAAAACACGATTTTCTCTTAGAATTTCTCCTCTCTCTCTCTCTCTCTTTCTTCTCTCTCTTAGAGCAAAATAGGCCGAATCGTATATGCACGAAAGAGAAACAAATCATGAAAGAAAGCCTAAAAATCTCAAAATCAGAAGCTTGAAAGTAAACCTATAATCAAAAAAAGGAAGCGGAGATACCTTGGGCGACAGAGAGATTGAAGAGAAAGAGGAATTCTTAGTGCGGTAAGTAAGAGAGAAAAGAGGAAGAAGCGGTCGAATTGGATACGTTGTAAATTGTAATGCAAGAGGTAGTGAAGCAATACAAGAAGTCTTGGCCGAAAAACACCATCTCTGACGAACTTTCTTCTCTTCTTTGCTATTTAATCACATACAATGATACAAATACATACAAATTCACTCAAACACATTGTATTATTATACAAATATATATATATATATTTCTTTAGTACAACAGAATACACTTGTATTCATGCATACTGTACATACATTATGCATGAATACAAGATATAAATATTGAAATACACTAAATACAAACATTAAAACTGAACAAAATATAAACACTAAACACATTTAGTTTTAAAATACAGTGAAATACAATAAAATACACTGAATACAAATAGAAATACAATTAATACAACAAATGAAATACACTGAATACAACATTAATAACATGTATTAGGAATAACTCAAATATTATTAGTACAAATACATTTTAATACAGTGAATATAAAGTAGCAATAACAACAACAACATACCAGTATTATCCTACACCGTGGAGTCTGGGGAAGGTAGTGTGTACGCATACCTTACCCTTACCTTGTGAGGATAGAGAGATTGTTTCCAATAGACCCTCAACTCAGGAAAGCATAAGCACCACATTAATAAAAATATAGACAAGGAGGGACATTACCAAAATGATATAAAAAAACAGCAAGACAGTAATGTGATCAACAATGAAAGAAACCAACGGTTAGTCATAAAAACTTACTACGAACAAAAAGCAAGATTGTGTGCCAATACTACTGTTATGAATGCTCTAGACTACCTACTCCACTACCCTAATCCTCGACCTCCATACCTTCCTATCAAGAGTCATGTCCTCGATCAGCTAAAGCTGCACCATGTCTTGCCTAATCACCTCTCCCCACCTCTTCTTTAGCCTACCTCTACCTCTTTGTAGGCTCTCCAATGTCAATCTCTCACACCTCCTTACTGGGCATCTATGATCCGCCTTCTCACATGACCAAACCACCTAAGTCGCGCTTCCCGCTTCTTGTCCTCAATAGGAAAATACAAATATTGAATCTAATGAATGCAACACTTAAAAAATATTGAAACACACAAAATACAAATGTAATATACAACTGAAAAATCGTTCTAATTAATTGGGTTGATCATGAGGCATGTTAGAATTGATTTTGATGAGTTATATTAGGAGTGTATCACACTATATGATATTATTTCTGTTATTAGACAGCTGGACATACCTATGTAAAGGTGATTTCCATTAGTGTATTCATGAATACACGGTGTGAATACATGCGAATACATGCGCGTACAGCTGGACTGTAACAACTCGATCGGTCGTTTTGAGCTTTTACACTTCGCTCGGTAGTTTGAGGGTGTGTAGCTCCATATGATATATTATGAATTGTGTGAATCGTTGGTTTTGGTTTTTAGGTTATTCGGAATCGATTTGGAAGAATGAATTTTATCGTAAAAGCTTTAAGTTGAAAGAGTTAACCAAGTTTGACTTTTGTGAATTTGACCCGGAATGGAGATTTGATGATTTCGTTAGGTCTGGATGCTGATTTTGCACTCGAGCATATGCCCGAATTTGCATTTGGATGTTCCTAGAAGGATTCAACACTAATTGGCGGAAGTTGGAAATTTGAAGGTTTGGAAAGTTTATATGTTTAATCGGAGATTGACTTTGTGGATATCGGATTCAGATTGTGGTTTTGGAAATTGGAATAGCTTCGTAATGTCATTTGGGACCCTTGTGCAAAATTTGAGTTCATTTCGAGTTGGTTTGTTATGTTTCGACGTGACTTTTAGAAGTCCAACGTTCAAAGTTTATTTCAGTTTGATTTGAGGTGCGATTTGTCGTTTCAATGTTGTTATGAGTTATTTGAGGCCTCGAGTAGGTCCGTGTTATGTCATGAAACTTGTTGGTATATTCGAACGGGGTCCCGAGGGGCTTGGGTGAGTTTCGAACGTGGTTCAGATCATTTTTCATCTTGTTGCATTGTTGAAGATTTTGCTGGTACTGGTGTGGCGCATCTGCGGAGTCTTGGTCGCAGAAGCAACTTCGCAGATGCAGTCTACGATCACAGAAGCAAGAAGAGGCTGGGTGAGGAAGATCACAGAAGTGGAGAATTTGTCGCAAATGCGAGTGTGCAGGCGCGACGAATTGAAGCAGACGCGAAGGTGTTCGTAGAAGAAAAGTCTTGGTACCGCAGGTGTGAGGGGTACTGGGCCAAGCTGCTTTCGCAGAAGTGAAGCATTTTACTACAGAAGCGAGGGTCGCAGATGCGACAGTGTAACCGCATATGCGGAATTTCTGTGCAGGAGCTGTTTTAAATGTTCTTAATGTCCTATGATCACCCATGGCAATTACAAGTATGCGATAACATGAACATGAAATATGGCTGTTTGCCAAAATGAGAACTATGAGGCGCTGTATGTCCCAATAGTTTCAATCATAGTATATATGCTTCTAAAACAATAATTTAAATAACTTAGATATTAAGTCCCGAAGAATCATGAACTTAACTAATGATCTTAAGTTGACACGAGGGTATATAATGAAGTGAAAGAGAGATGTCCCATGCTAAATGATGATGAACCTTAAGAAAAGAAATTGGGCTCATGTGCCATTGAAATCGACATATTAATTCACCATGCATGTGCTAATGTAATGAGTTAATTTTCTCCATGATGAGCATGACATGAAGTGTTCCAATGATCTGAGAACTTACGACCTTAAATGTAATGTTAATCATGTCACTTTGAGTTTATATATGGTTATGTGCATAATGATGTGTTATGAACTCTATGGACGGACTATGAAACACATAGGTGTATAATATGAATGAATCTATGGACGGGCTATGAAACGCATAAGTGTATAATATAATATGTGATCCTATGGACGGACTATGAAACGCATAGGTGTACAATATAATTTTTGATCCTATGGACGGGCTATGAAACGCATAGGTGTATTGTGTATGGAATCCTATGGACGGTCTATGAAACACATAGGTATATTGTGTATGGAATCCTAAAAGCATATACTCACACAACTGAAACTACCAATCCTAAGTTGTTGTGTAAATCTGACCTCAAGTCCTCCAGACTGGCCCATCACGAAAATACAGAAAACACATCTCGCACCTCATCCATGGGATCCACAAGCCTTCGATGCACAGTTGATACCGAGCGCTCATATGCGCATATGAATGCTTAAAAGGAATTCAAAGAGTTACGCTTCAAGCTGAATCAATACCGCACGATCAGGAATGAAAGATGTGAAGTTTATCCTAAATGCCATGTAGCCTCTCGAAGATATGTATGGAAGTCATCATACCGATCCGCAACACTCTACTGGACACTTGCTCATGACTTGTAGAACCTACGAACCTAGAGCTCTGATACCAACTTGTCACGACCCGAAATCTAACTAGCCGTGATGGCACCTAATACAACTCGCTAGGTAAGCCAGTTAACAATAAACCAGTTCAAATGTTATTTATTAAGAGAATGAATGATAATACAACTGAATATTATACAAAGAATTCCCAAGGACAGGTAGTACAAATATCAGCATCCAACATCTGCATGCAAGGTGCAGAAGTGTAGTATGAGTACAACCGACCCCATGTACTCAATAAGTAACAAACTTAACCTTAGGTTGAAAGTAGTGACGAGCTAGAAAAAGATCAGAGTACCACACAAATAGCCAACAACAGTTCATAATATCATACTAAAAATGCTAAAAGAAGTAACTTAGAGACATAGTGCTTAGCTCGTTCAAAAATCCGGAAAAATAGGCATGCTTTTCAAGTATAACAGTAAAACCTAAATTTTTTACCGAAAAGCTCTAAAACATGAGTAAGTTTGTAAAACCGTGATTTTCTTTCCAAAACATCTCCACATGTAAATGTTTCATTATCAAATGGCATGACCAAGTACATCTCTATGCCTACATGTCAAGTGCACATGTCGAATGCGATACAACATAGTAAACAACCATATGCATACTCTCATAGTATCAATCCACTCATTCCTCGCAGTCACTCAGTCTTCACAGACACTTAGTCCTCACATTCATGCAATCCTCCCAATTGCTCGGCATTCGCGCTCAGCACTCACACTCGCACTCAATATGTACCTGCGTTCACTGTGGATGTGCAGTCTCTGGAGGGTCTCCTTCAGCCCAAGCGCTATAATAAGCCAAATATGGCAGGGAGCAAATCCGCGAGCTCTGCTTCAGGCAAGGGCACTTTGCAGCACCCATCTTGACCTCTTCAGGGTCAACTAAGGCGTCGACCTCGTGGCAGGTGACAAAGCCATTTGGAAGTCCCGTGTCAAGCTAAAAAATTAGAGTTAGCAGGTCGTTCATGAAGACTTCTTATGTTCGAGAAAGGATAAAAGAAAGGGAAAGGGTGTTTTGACTTACCATGGTACTTGGCCTTCCACCTGTATTGTGGGGCCATTTCCTTCCACCGGCGGAATTCTTGTTACATTTCGCGTTTTCATACGTTAATGTTTCATCATAAGTTAATCAACGTAAGCTCGGGAATAAGACTAATTTTAAGGATATAGGTATTTATGTTATTTATAACAAGTGATAAGTAAGTGCCGTGAAGGTTAGAGAGTAAACAAATCGAAGAAAAGGAGTTTTGTTGAAGTTTGACAATTTTGGATAAAATATGGTCCAAGCTACAATACCCGTATTTATGGACTAGTGCCATACAATGTGCCACTTGACCATGATAGTAAGGTGTATAAAGGATGTTAAAGGTAATTAGTATTTTAAGTAATTTGACATAATTCATAATTATGCAGGTAATGGATTAATTATTGATTTTAGTGGGAAGTTAATTAATTAATTAGAAATTGGTGCATAAGCATTTGGTGGAAACATCAGCCCCACGTGGCAGCAAGTGGGTGATATTTGCTAAGACCTAATAGTGACTGTTTGGCATGTGTGACAAGGTGGCTTATTTAGGGGACTCTGGGGCAAGTAATCCATAACAAGTGGGGCCCACAACCCACTTTGACAAAGAAATAAGTAACATATGGGAAAGCTACAAAGGAATTCAGACGAACCACAAAATGCTATAACCAGCGTGAGAATTTCTAAGGGAGCACGGTATAATATTTCTCAAGAATATCATGCAAATGTTTCCCTATTTTGATCCTGCCATTACGTATTTTGTCGTGATTGACATGTGTTAGAAGAATTATCACGATAATAGGCTCAGGTATGTTAAGGCTATCCCTTCTTTCCTTTTGACATGATCTATACGATACAAACGAAACGAACATACACACAACTTTCATAAATGTCTCTATTCATAGAAGCACTAAGGGTGCCTATGTTGTTGATTCCCCATGTGTCTTATTATTATATCATCTGTTCATGGGTTTTAGAAAATACGTAAGTTGACAAAGTTATTTCGTGATATTACCCGAAGGCATATTGATCTAATGACATTCCAAGAGATCTTATTGACTTACTTCTTATGCATTGCATTCATTTATACATGTACATTGACCCATGACTAGACGGAGTTATACACGCGTATATTATATGCATATGGGATATGGGAAAAGGTTAGGCGTTATATACGCACCACCACCTGATCAGTTGGTATACATTGATGATTTCGCCCACTGAGGCCGAGATGATATGATGGGATGCCCTCAGAGGCTTGATGATATTATGTAAGCATATACCTATGCATTTGTACACACAAGCATGACATTATAAATATTTCAAGATTTCACAAAATTATTTAGGCTTACAGGTGGATTCTTTTAATTTTCATGCCTTACATACTCGGTATAATATTCGTACTAACGTACTAATTTTCATGCGTTACATACTCGGTACATTATTCGTACTGATGCCCCTATTTCCTGGGGCCTGTGTTTCATGCCCATAAGTGCAGGTAGATAGGATGATGGTCCCCCTTCTTAAGATCCTCGATCAGCATGAGTTGGTGTGCTCTATTTGATCTAGAGTTGCTTTTGGGTTATCGTACAATATATTTGTATATAGATATGGGTACGACGGGGCCCAGTCTCGTCCTTTATATAGTTGTACACTCTATTAGATGTCTGTAGACAGTCATGTATAGTAGGATAGTATGTGGCCTTGTCGGCTCACCCTACCATATTCCGTATATATATGCACATAGGTCTTTTGGGCACGTTTTTATCGTGTATGTTACTCACAAAATTTAGTAGTTTACTTCCAGACATTATGCAATTTCCTACATTTATTTCATGTTTTATCCTAGACGTATGCTTAAGGGTGTTCGATAGGTTGGCTCGGGAACTCGTCATGGCCCATCGATTTGGGTCGTGAGAAAGGTGGTATCTGAGCAGTTCTGCCCTACGGTTGGCTATACACAGTGTATAGTAGAGTCTTATTTATGAGTGTGTTGTGCATCATATTTATAAACAAAAGGCTATAGGACATATATGATATCATCTTCCCTTCTTATCTTAGATCGTGTGATATAAGAATTTATGTTCCCAACAATGTGTTATGTTTTCAGCGATGCCTAAGAAGGCTAAAGCCGCCCGGAAGGGCATGTCCATAGCTGATGAGACTACTAGTCAAGCGCCACAAGTTACCAGGGTTAGAGGAGAGTCTCATGGTGAGATTCTGTCTCAGACTTCACATACCCCGCCCTCTCTAGAGAAGCTCCGAGGGGCACCAGCTCCAGCACGCGCCCCAGTACCCCCCAGCCCCTCAGCCAAATGCACCTGGTCAGGAGATGAGAGATGTTATTCAACTATTGATTCGATTAGTAGCTGCACAGTCTCAGTGCCAGGAGGTAGGTATTGGTCATGTAGATAGGACCATCAGTCCAAGGGTTCGTAATTTCATTAATTTTGACCCTCCATATTCACTGGAGCAGATCCAAACAAGGACCCTCAGGTATTTATCGATAGGATGCAGAGGGCTTTGAGGGTAATAAAGGCCACTGCGACTGAGTTAGTTAAGCTAGCTTCCTATAAACATCAGGATATTGCAGTTAATTGGTATGGGTCTTGGGAGTCTTCCGGAGGTGAGGTCGCCCCTCCGGCGGTATGGGAGGAGGATAGGGTTCACCGGTTCGTGATGGGGTTGGAGCCGCACCAACTTAACGATCTCACTTTAGCCAGACATGGATATTTCTCGTATGCAGGCATACGCTCAGGGTGTAGAGGAGTGTAAGAAGAAGCATAGGGCCGATCATGATCATGATAGGGACCAGAGTAGAGAACGAGATCTTCGGGTCCTTCTCATAAGTTTTGAGGTTGTCAAAGATAACAATACCCGAGGTATCCAGCCCAGTCATCGGCTAGCACACCCCCTCAATTTGCCGTAGGGGATTTTATCGTTTCATACATTCAGGGCCCAGTCAGAATTGTAGGGCCTTTAGTTCTCAGTATAGGGGTGAGTCAAGTCAGATGAGGCCGCCCTTGCCACGATGTGCTCAGTGTGGTAAGCAGCATGCCAGGTAGTGCCTTATGGGGTTGGGTATGTTATACTTGTAGATATCCAGGCCATATTATGAGAGATTGTCCAACGAGAGGAGGTACAAGCATAGTTTAGCGAGCGGGATCTGTAGCTGGTTCATCATTATCAGTATGCCCCCCCGGCAAGGTTCACAAGAACCAATGAGTCGTGGTAAAGGCAGAGATAGAGCATCTAGCTCGAGCGGTCCTCATAACCGCATGTACGCATTAACAGGTCAACAGGATCATCACCTAATGTTGTTACTGGCATATTATCAGTCTCCTCATATGATGTATATGCATTGATTGATCCAGGTTCCACTTTATCGTATGTCACTCCGTTGGTTGCTAGTAAGTTTGGGATAGAACCTGAGTTGGTTAAACCTTTTGAGGTGTCCAGACCTATTGGGGATCCAGTGATAGCTCGACGGGTATATAGAGACTGTATAGTAGTAGTTCATAGTCGTTCTATAGTAGCTGACCTGATTGAGTTAGATATGATAGAATTTGATGTCATAATGGGAATGGATTGGTTGGCTTCTTGTTATGATAACGTTGATTGTAGATCAAAGATGGTTTGGTTCCAGTTTCCAGGGGAGCTTGTTTTGGAGAGGAAAGGTAATACGGCATCGTCGAGAGGTAGGTTTATTTCCTATCTCAAGGCAAGGAAGATGATTAGAAAGGGCTATATTTATCACTTTGTTCGGGTACAGGATGTGAAAGTGGAGTCACCAACCGTTCAGTCTATCCCTGTGGTTATTGAGTTTCCCGATGTTTTTCTCGATAATTTTTTGGGTCTTCTGCTAGAGCGAGAGATTGACTTTGCTATTGATATATTACTAGATACTCAGCCAATATCTATTCCTCCTTATAGAATGACACCTGCAGAGCTGAGAGAGTTGAAAGAACAACTAAGGGAGTTGCTTTAAAAAGGCTTTATCAGACCTAGTACATCACCGTGGGGAGCACCTGTGTTATTTGTGAGGAAGAAAGATGGTTACTTATGGATGTGTATTGATTACATACAGTTGAATAAGGTGATGATCAATAATAAGTACCCACTCCCGAGGATTGGTGATTTATTTGATCAGTTGCAGGGTGCCAAGTGTTTCTCGAAGATAGACTTGAGGTCTGGGTACCATCAGGTAAGGGTTAAGGGGAAAGATATTCCGAAGACAACATTTAGGACTAGATACGGGCACTTTGAGTTTTGTGTTACATCATTCGGTTTCACCAATGCCCCAGCAGTATTCATGGACTTGATGAACCGTGTGTTCTGACCCTTTCTAGATCTTTTTGTGATTGTATTTATCGATGATATATTGGTTTATTCCCGTTCAGAGGATGAGCATGCAGATCATTTTCGTACGGTGCTTAGAGTTCTACAAAAAAAGTAGGTGTACGCAAAACTCTCTAAATGTGAGTTCTAGTTGAATTTTGTAGCTTTCCTTGGGCATATTATTTCAGGCGAGGGTGTCCGAGTTGATACCAAATATATTGAGGCAATGAAGACTTGGCCTAGACCCACGACACCGACGGAGGTTCATAGCTTCCTCGGTTTGGCAGGTTATTACAAGAAATTCATAGAGGGATTTTCTTCTCTTTCAGCACCATCGACAAAGTTGACTCAGAAGGGAGCTGTTTCAGGGCATTGATGCTTGCGAACGATGTTTCCAAGCATTGAAGGACAAATTAACTTCAGCACCGGTTCTAACACTCCTGGACGAATTTGATGGTTATGCTATCTATTGTGATGCTTCGGGCATTGGATTGGGTTGTGTACTGATGCAGTATGGTAAGGTTGTAGCTTATGCTTCTAGGCAACTATGAAAGTATGAGAAGAATTACCCGACCTATGAATTAGAGTTAGCCGTGGTGATTCATGCACTAAAGATGTAGAGGAACTATTTGTATGGCATTCATGTTGATATCTAGACGGATCATAAGAGCCTTCAGTATATCTTCAAGCAAAAGGAATTGAATTTACGCCAAAGGAGATTATTGGAGCTACTGAAAGACTATGACATTGATATTTTATACAATGGGGGAAGGCGAATGTAGTAGGTGACGCCCTCAGTCGTAGATCTATGGGTAGCCTGTCATATTTACAGCCAGAGAAGAGCGAGATAGCCCATGAGATTCGTCAGCTAGCTAGTCTTGGAGTTCGATTATCGGACTCAGGTGATACCAGAGTTACTATTCATGACACGACAACATCCTCTTTAGTAACTGATGTGAAGGAATGCTAATACGAGGATCCTGTGTTAGCTCATTATAGGGATACAACCCATCAGATGGATAAGACACCATTTGATATTATAGGAGATGGGGCCCTCACATATCGAGGACGATTATGTGTTCCTAATGTTGTAGGGTTACGTCGGCAGGTAATGGGAGAGACTCACTATTTGTGATTATTCTCTCCATCTAAGAGCAAAAAAGATGTATTATGATATCAGGGAAATATATTGGTGGGACGGAATGAAAAAAGATGAAGTGGAGTTTGTTTCTTAGTGCCCTAACTATTAGCAGGTTAAGATTGAGAATCAAAAACTCGGTTGATTATTGCAGACTATAGAGATTCCGACTTGGAAGTGGGAAGTAATTAATATGGATTTCATCATTGGCTTACCTCGTACCCAGCGTAAGTTTGATTCTATATAGGTGATTGTTGATAGACTTACAAAATCAGCCTATTTTCTGCCTGTTAGGACTACGTATTAAGTAGAGGATTATGCAAGGCTTTACATTAAGGAGATAGTACGACTTCTTGGTGTCCCTGTATCTATTATCTCGGATAGAGGTGCTTAGTTTACAGCTAATTTCTGGAGGTCCTTCCAAAAAGGATTGGGGACTCAGGTAAATCTTAGTACAATATTTCATCCCCAGATAAACGGACAGGCTGAGCATACTATTCGGACACTTGAGGATATGTTACGGGCTCGTGTGATAGACTTCAAGGGTATCTGGGATGATCATCTGCCATTGTTGAGTTCGCGTATAATAATAGCTATCATTCCAGTATTTAGATGGCTCCGTACGAAGCTCTTTACGGACGGAAGTGTAGGTCTCCTATCAGATGGTTTGACGTTGGGGAAACTAAGTTAGTAGAACAAGATTTGGTACAATAGGAAATCGAGAAGATTAAGCTTATACAGGAAAGGCTATTAGCAACTCAAAGCCATCAGAAGTCTTATGCGGATAATCGACAACGAGACTTGGAGTTTCAGGTTGATGACTGGGTATTCCTAAAGGTATCACCAATGAAAGGTGTTATGAGGTTCGGTAAGAAAGGAAAACTCAGCCCTCGGTACATTGGACCATATAAGATCATACGCAAGGTAGACCAGGTAGCACATGAGTTAGACTTGCCTTCTGACTTGGAGTCTGTACATCCAGTCTTTCATGTGTCTATGCTCCGTAAGTGTATTAGAGAATCCTTCTAGAATCATGCCAGTTGATGATGTTCATGTCATAGAGCAGTTATCATATGAGGAAGCTCCAACTACTATACTAGATAGACAGGTTCGGAGATTGAGAACTAAGGACGTAGCTTCGGTTAAAGTACTTTGGAGAAACAATAATGTGGAAGAAATGACTTGGGAAGTTGAAGAAGACATGAAGTCTAGGTATCCTCACTTTTTTCCTCTTCTAGAGGAGGATCAGACCGACACATCACAGCCTTAAGGTGTGTGTATGGATTCTTTTGTTAGTTATTGTCATTGGTCTTATGAGGCCATTGTCGTTATTGATGAATATGGCCCTGTATGGCCTTGTATTAGTTGGTTTGCTGCGTGGCAGGTTGGTAGTAAGTCGTGTAGTTTACAGAAGAGACTCTGGCAAAATTTTCGCAAGTCTCTAAGAGTTAACCTTCGAGGCCGAATGTTTCTAAGAGGGGAATGATGTTACATTTCACGTTTTCGTACGTTAAAGTTTCGTGTAAATTGTTCAACGTAAGCTCGAGAATGAGATTAATCTTGAGGATATAGGTATTTATGTTATTTATAACAGGTGATAAGTAAGTGCTGTGAAGGTTAGAGGGTAAACAAATCGAAGAAAATGAGTGTCGTTGAAGTTTTATAATTTGGGATAAAATACGGTCCAAGCTATAATACTCCGTATTTAAGGACTAATGCCATACAATGTACCACATGACCATGAGAGTAAGGTGTATAAAGTATGTTAAAGGTGATTAGTATTTTAAGTAACTTGAGATAATTCCTAATTATGTTGGTTTGGGTTAATTACTGATTTTAGTGGGAAGTTAACTAATTAATTAGAAATAGGTGGATAAGTATTCGGTGGAAAGATCATCCCCACGTGACAGCAGGTGGGTTATATTTGCAAAGACCTAATAGTGACTCTTTGACATACGTGGCTAGATGGCTTCTTTAGGGGAGTCTTTGGCAATTAATCCAAAAAAATTGGGGCCCACAACCCACTTTAATAAAGAAATCTTCCTACATCAAGTGTGATATTTATATTTTCTATGTAACGGATGGGAAAGCCACAAAACAATTCATACGAACCACAAAATGCTATAAGTAGCGTGACAATTTCTAAGGGAGTACGGTATAATCTTTTTCAATAATATCGTACGGATTTTTCCTATTTTGATCCCGCTGTCATGTATTTTGTCGCGATTGACATGTGCTAGAAGAATTATCACGAGAATCGGCTCAGGTATGTTAAGGCTATCACTTCTTTCCTTTTGGCATGATCCATACGATACAAACGAAACGAGCAAACACATAAATTTCATAAATGCCTCTATTCATAGAAGCACTAAGGGTGCCTATTTTATTGATTCCCCATGTGTCTTATTATTATATCGTCTGTTCATGGGTTTTAGAAAATACGTAACTTGATAAAGTCATTTCGTGATATTACCCGAAGGCATATTGATCTTATGACATTCCAAGAGATATTATTGACTTACTTGTTATGCATTGCATTTATTTATGCATGTGCATTGACCCATGACCAGATAGCGTTATATACGTGTATATTATATGTATATGGGATATGCGGAAAGGTTATGGCGTTATATATGCACCACTACCTGATCAGTTGGTATACGTTTATGATTTCGTCACTGAGGCCAAGATGATATTATCAGATGCCCTCAGAGGCTTGATGATGTTATGTGCGTGTACACCTATGCATGATACGACATTTATACCCATATGCATGACATTATAAATATTTCTGGATTCACAACGTTATTTAGGCTTACAGGCGGATTCCTTTACTCCATATTTCTTTTATGTCTTCTATGTACTGATTTTCATGCTTGAAATACTCGGTACATTATTCCTACCGACGCCCCTATTTCTTGGGCCTGAATTCCATGCCCGCAGGTGCAGGTTGACAGGCTGACGGTCCCCCTTCTTAGGATCTTTTATCAACGAGAGCTGGTGTGCTTGATTTGATCCGAAGCTGCTTTTAGGTTTTAGTATGATATATTTGTATACAGATGTGGGTACGACGGGGCCCAATTCCGTACTTTATGCAGTTGTACACTGTATTAGAGGTCTGTAGACAGTCATGTATAGTCGGATAGTATGTGGCCTTGTCAGCTCGCCATACCGTATTCCGTATATATATGTACATAGGTCTTTTGGGCACGTTTTTCTTACGTATGTTATTCACACAATTCAATAGTTTACCGCCAGACGTTATGCATTTCCTACACTTATTTCATATTTTATCTTATACGTATGCTTAGGGGTGTTCGACAGGTAGGCTAGGGCATTCGTCATGGCCCATCGGTTTGGGTCGTGACAGTTCTGGTGTCGTGATTTCTAGAGTTTTCTGAACCCATTGGTCTAGGCCTTGAACCCTGCGGTGGTTCCTATCAGGTAGCTAAAACAAAAGAAATGAGAAAATCAACATCAAACGGAAAATAACCTTTTCATTAAGGAAGGAAGTGACTGATCAAAAACATATGAAAGCGGTTCCACGACTCAGGAAAAGATGGAGTTGTGGCCGGAATGATGTCCTTGGTAGCAATGATGACGAATC
The DNA here is from genome assembly GCA_002018475.1 of Nicotiana obtusifolia. NCBI lineage: Eukaryota > Viridiplantae > Streptophyta > Magnoliopsida > Solanales > Solanaceae > Nicotiana > Nicotiana obtusifolia. The sequence continues at coordinate 97,460 of MCJB01048153.1, read as the reverse complement.
ATTCCATCCATCCACGATCGTTGTCATTGTTTATGTTGGTGAGGAAAGCATGGTGGCCATGCATGCTAAAGTTCATTAATCCCCCGCGAAAAATTTTGGGAGAGTAAAGGTTCATCATGTGTGCAAGGATTAGGATTTCCTCGGTCTCCATGCACAATTGTCGAAGGTAAGCCACCATCTGCCAATTATACGGACCTATTTGGGGTCTAACCAGACTTGATACCGGTAGCAAATCTCCAAACTTATTGGGTCTACCCCTTCATTCAACCACAGGGAGAATGGACCCAAGGTAAAGGGATAGATATAGATATATGTAAAACCCACCTTGGTGAAGGTAACCCGTTCTATCATATTGTCACGACCCCAATCTCCCACCTTAGGATGTCGTGATGGCACTTAGTCTCTAAGACTAGGTAAGCCTAATATTCATAGAGAAATAGCTAAAATAATAATAAAAATTCAAACTTAAATCATTAAACTATCATAATAAATCTCAACAGCACAACTAATAAATAACTTCCAAATCTGGTGGAACTGAGTCATAAGCTCTACAGAATATTCTAAAACGTCTACTATAACACAGAATGATAAGGAAATAACAATAATGAGAATGGTAACGGAAGGTGACTCAGAGGCCTGCGGACGTCGGACAGGTATACCTTGAAGTCTTTTGAAAGAAGCTGGCCAATCAATCTCTAGTGTCTCACCGGCAGACGTACCTGGATCTGCACAAAAATATGCAGAAGCGTAGTATGAGTACACCATAACAGTACCCAGTAAGTGTCAAGCCTAACCTCAGTAGAGTAGTGACGAGGCCAGATCAAGACACCTACCAGGACAAAATAAACGGAACTAAAATATGACAATGGGATGTAATGGAGAACGGATAAATGAATGATCACAAAGCAGTTTAATAATGTAAACTAATGACAGGATTTTAAGCAAAAAGTCAACAAGAAGAAGGCAAATAATGAGAACCACAAATAATCAAATAGGAGCAAAACTGGTAAGACGAGGAAGAATAAGAGCAACAAGAACCATTCAACCAATAACTCTTTTCAATTTGAAATGCACAACAAGAATCACAACCGAGGTATCGCTTCGTAATCACATTTCTCAATCTCAATTTTTCCTTATATCACCGCGGGAGACTTACATTTCGTTTTAAAATCATTTCTCCTGAAATAGCTACCCGCATTTAGCCCACCTTATCACACCGTGTGGCTTCAAGTAGGTCCCCTACTACCAACAAGAATATCAACCCCACCTTTTCTCTCCGCATGCGTATCAACCCCTAGCCTTATACCACCCCATGCGTATCAATATCACAACTCGCGCGACAAGTGCCCATATGCCACAACGTGCCAAGAGAATCAACAATACCAATGTTTCCACAATAAATAGCCCAAGTCTCAACCACAATGTGTATAAGAATTTCAGTAATAGCAAAATAAAAGTGAAAAGCTCAACAAGAAAGATATCTCAACAATTAACAACTTCACCTTCACGTGATAACGACTTTTACGACTTCAACACCAACAACTCAACAAGAAGATATTCCATGAAATAACAACTTCAAATAAAGTAATTCAACAATTAAAGAAGTAACATGAAAATAAGGAAGGGAATAACTTCAACTAAAGCATATAAGAGTACGATAACAAGTAAGAGGTGGAACAAGTGTTAACAATATCAAATAAAACATATATGGGTAGATTAACACATGTAAGGGTAGATTAAAAATGAAAGATATAACATGTTATGACAATTCAATTAAAGGTATGGAAAGAGTCTAAATAACCTAAACAGGTCAAATACCATATATTTCCCGTGTACGCACTCGTCACCTCGCGTACACGTCTTCCACACAACACAAATAGAATATTCAACCCAAATCCTAAGGGGAGTTCCCCAACACATAGTTAGGCAAAATACTTACCTAAAACAAACCAAATCAATCCCCAAATAAGCCTTTCCTACAAATATCCAATTCCAGACGGCTCGAATCTTGCCAATATAAATTAATACAATAAATACAAGCCATAGAAAGCAATTTAGGATAATATAGTTTCAATCTTTAAAGAAAATCAACAAATCAACTCAAACCGTCAATCCCAGGCCCACACCTCTGAACCCGACCAAACTTAAAAAATCCGAACACCAATTCAATAATGAGTCCAATCATACTAAAATTATCCATTCCCGACCTCAAATTGACCTTCAAACCATCAATTTATAGTTTAGGAAAGTTATTCACAAACTTTTCCAATTTCTCCAAATTAAAACACTAATTAAATGATAAAAACTATGATGGAATCATGAAAAATAAGCAAGTCCGAGTCAAAAACACTTACCCCAATCCAATCCTAAAAACTCCACTCCAAAATCACCCAGAACCGAGCTCTCTAACTCAAAAGATGGAAAATGAAACAAAACCCTCGATCTCCATTAGTTCTGCCCAGGTATTCTGCACCTGCGGCCTCCCAATCGCATCTACGACTCCGCAAACCATTTACACGGACAAAACGCGTACATGCGCTCCCGTTTCTGCGGGCCAAAAAGCGCTTCTGCACGTCCGCACTTGCAGATGACCTTCGCTCATGTGTTCCTAGACCATTTTTGTCATATCTGCTCCTGCGACCAAATCCCTCGCACTTGCAATCTCACAGATACGCGAACCTCCTCGCATCTGTGGTGTCTGCCAAGCCCAGGTAGTCTTCGATTCTGCGATCACCCTGCTGCACCTGCGGCCAAGCCCACCGCGGTTGCGATGACTCCGGAAACTCAGCTATTCACAACACTTCGCCTAAGTCCCAAGAGAACCCGAAATCAATCTGAATCACGTCCGGGGCTCCCGAGATCCCGTCCAAACATACCATCAAGTCCCAAAACACATAACAAACCTTCTCAAGGACTAAAATAACATCAAACAACACCAAATCTACGAATTGCACCCCAATTCAAACCTATTGAATAAATAACATTCAACTTCCAAAACTAAAACCGAGTCATACCAAACCATTTTTGAATGATCTTAAAATTTTCATACTAGTCCCAAATGACACAACAGACTTAAATAAACTTCCGGAATTACAATCCAAACCCAATATAAATAAAGTCAACCCTCGGTTAAACCTATCAACCTTCCAAACCTTCAACATTCCAATTTTCACCAAAAAGACTCAAACCAACCTACATACCTCCAAATCCATATCTGGACATACATCTAAGTCCAAAATCCCCATATGAAGCTATTGGAATCATCAAAACATCATTCCGTGGTCGTCTACTCAAAAGTCAAACTCTGGTAAGATCTTTCAACTTAAGCTTCCAACTTTGGGACTAAGTGTTCCAATTCACTCCGAAACTCACCTGAAACCAAACCAACCACCCCAGAAGTCAAATAACCACAATTTAACATAGAGGAGGTAATAAATAGGGGAACGGGGCTAAAATACTCAAAATGGCTGATTTGGTCGTTACATCCTCCCACTCTTAAAACTAACATTCGTCCTCGAACGAGTATAAAGACATACCTGAAGTGCTGAAAAGGTGAGGGTAATAGCTACACATATCATGCTCGATCTTCCAAGTTGCCTCCTCGGCTGGTTGACCCTTCCACTGGACCTTCACGGAAGCAATGTTCTTTGACCTCAACTTTTGGACTTGCCTGTCCAAGATGGCCACTAGCTCCTCAACATAAGTCAAATCCTTGTCCAATTGGATTGTGATGAAATCTAAAACGTGGGAAGGATCGCCATGATACTCTTGGAGCATGAAAACATGGAACACTGAGTGAACTGTAAATAAGCTGGGTGGCAATGCAAGCTTGTAGGTCACCTCTCCCACTCTCTAACCATGAATGCCACATCACGAACTCTCCGATCAGCATAACTCTTCTGCCTAGACTGTGTTGTACAAAGACGATCCTAGATCAACTTTCTCGAACGCTTCTCGAACAAAATCTATGTCCAACAAGCTAGCCTTACTCGGCTCAAAACCAACCAACTGGAGAACGGCACCGTCTCCCATATAGGTCCTCATAAGGAGCCATCTGAATAATCTATTGGTAGCTGTTGTTATAGGCGAACTTTGCAAGCGGCAAAAATCGATCCCAAGAACCCCTAAAATCCATAACACATGCACGTAGCATATCCTCTAAGATCTGAATGGTACGCTCGGACTGCCCGTCTGTCTAGGGCTGAAATGTTGTACTCAACCCAACCCTTGTGCCTAACTCTCGTTGTACGACAACCAGATGTGCGACGTAAATTGCATGCCCTGGTCAGAGATAATGGATACCGTTATGCCATGAAGTCGAACAATCTAGCGGATATAGATTTGAGACAGCTACTCTGAAGAGTAGGTAGTCACCACTGGAATGAAATGAGCCGACTTGGTTAACCTATCCACAATCACCCATGCAGCGTCAAATTTCTTCAAGGTCCGTGGGACCCAACAATTAAGTCCATGGTAGCAAGCTCCCACTTCCACTCAAGAATCTCAAGTCTTTGAAGCAAACCGCTCGGCCTCTGATGCTCATACTTCACTTGCTGACAGTTCAGGCACCGAGCCACATACTTCACTAGTCTTTCTTCATTCTCCTCCACCAATAGCGTTACTTCAAATCCTGATGCATCTTAGCGGCACCTGGATGAATGGAGTACCACAAACTGTGGGCCTTCTCAAGGATCAACTTATGTAACCCATCTACATTGGGCACACATAACCAGCCCTGCATCTGCAACACCCCGTCACCTCTAATAAAAACTCCTTCGCATTGCCGTGCTGTATCGTGTCTTTAAGGACAACAAAATGGGGGCCGTCATACCGATGCTCTCTGATGCGCTCGTATAAAGAAGGCCGAGAAACCACGTAAACAAGAACCCGGCTGTGCTCTGAAACATTCAATCTAACAAATTGATTGGCCAAGGCTTGAACCTCTGAGGCTAATAGCTTCCGTACTGTCGGTAGATATGCCAAACTGCCCATACTCTTTGCCTTTTGACTCAAGGCATCGACCACCAAATTAGCCTTCCTAAGATGGTACAGAATAGTGATATCATAGTCGTTAAGCAACTCTAACCATCTCCATCACCGCAAGTTAAGATCTTTCTACTTGAACAGATGTTGGAGACTCCAGTGGTCGGTATAGAACTCACATGGAATATCGTACAAGTATTGCCTCTAAATCTTCAAGGCATGATCGTGGACATGATCATTATTCTCATGAACCTTCAGCTGCCGAGACGCGTAGGCAATCACCCTATCATCTTGCATCAGCACCACGCTAAGGCCAACACGTGACGTATCACAATACACAGTGTAAGACCCCGAACCCGTAGGCAACACCTACACCGGAGCTGTAGTCAAAACAGTCTTGAGCTTTTGAATGCTCGCCTCACACTCCTTGGACCATATAAAAGGAGCAACCTTCTTGGTAAATCTAGTCATAAGTGTAGCAATGGATGAGAAACCCTCTACAAAACAGCGATAATACCCGGTCAAACAAAGGAAACTTTGAATCTTAGTAAATGGAGATGGTTTGGGCGAACTCTGAACTGCTTCAATCTTCTTTGTATCTAACTTGATCCCCTCACTCGACACCACATGACCGAAAAATGCCACCGAGTCAACCCAGAATTCACACTTTGAGAATTTTGCATACAACTTCTTCTCCCTCAAGGCCTGGAGCACGATCCTCACATGCTACTCATGATCTTCCCAATAGCGGGAGTAAACCAAGGTGTTGTAAGGAAACACAATGATGAATGAATCAAGATATGGCTGGAATACACTGTTCATTAGGTGCATAAATGCTTCTGGGGAATTAGTCAACCCAATTGACATCACAAGAAACTCGTAGTGACCATATCAAGTCCTAAAGGAAGCCTTCGGAAAATCTGGATCCCGAATCTTCAGCTGATAATACCTAACCTCAAATCACTCTTTCAGAACACTCTAGCACCCTGTAGCTGGTCAAATAAGTCCTCAATGCTCGGCAATGGTGTCTCGACCCAAAACTCAACATGTCGTGATGGCGCCTATTATAATACTAGGCAAGCTGAGGACTAACACATACCAACACTTTAAATTCAAAATACACTGAAATAGGTTTACGTAAGTAAAAATCACATAAAACTGGATGAAAACGCCACAGCTCAATAACAGAATTTCCCAAAACCCAGGTGTCACCAGGTACATGAGCATCTATACAATAACATAGTCTGATACACTGTTTAAGAAAGTAGAACAGAATAAGTAAAACTGAGAAATAGGGGAGGAGAGTCAAGGCCTGCGGACGCCAAGGCAGCTACCTCGAAACACTCCAAACGGCTGAATCTCAAAGATCAACAACCACCGTCCCAAAAACACTTGGATCTGCACATGAAGTGCAGGGTGTGGCATGAGTACAACCAACTTAGTAAGTTACAAGTCAAACATTTGGGCTAAAAGCAGTGACGAACTCAATAGGTACAATCCAAATATAGAAATAACAGTACGAAAACATAGACATGCTTTCAAGTTCAACAGTTAAAGCTTTACAGGTAAAATATGCCATGTTGACAGCTCCACAGACAAGATAAAGCTTTAGAAGCACCAAGAATGACATTCACAAGGCATCAAGCTAAGGAGAATCAAGATAAGGTTGTTGGGCTTCAATGGGAGATCAAGAAGGCGCTAATGGTGGAAGAAGAGCTTATGAATTTTGGAGAGGATTTAGCTAAGTGCTACACTCATTTCTAGGTCCAAGCCCAAGTCCAAGAGGAGGTCAATTGGTGTCCACGCACCAGCAAAGGAGGGCCTAAATTAGGTGTTTAATTCAACCCACAAAGGAGCTAACTTGGTGCCCAAGGGGGGGGGGGG
>MCJB01048153.1:72248-90573 GCA_002018475.1 Nicotiana obtusifolia | reverse complement strand
GGGGGGGGGCGCGAAGACATAGGATAAGGAGTCAAAGTTCCTTATTTTGTTTCCTAGTTTATTCGGACATATTTGATGCTTCCTTAGGTAGTTAAGGTTTTGTTTTTATTTTCCTAAGATTGTTGTAATTACTTTACAATAGTGACTTGTGTGTGGCTACTCTTACATTTATTTTTCAACATTCAAGACTCAACTTAAGGTGGTAATATTAAACTCTTTCGAAATCTTATATCACTTCTAGGTATTCAAGTAAGGTGATAAGTTTAGGCTTATTGTTGTTCTTGTTATTCTAAAGGGTCGAGTTTCACAATTTATCTTTTGTTTTTAATTCTCTGTCAACGACCATTAGTTTTTTGTTAGCTAATTATTGTTGTTAGGATTCAATTTCAAGAATAGACTTCTTGAATTCAAAAAACTCTTTCTTGAATTCAGACTATCTTTAATTTCTATCTTCTTTTTTGTTTCCATATTTTCTTTTAGTTTCCGCACGTTTCTTGATTTTCTTATTTTTTCTTTAGTAATTTTTGAATCCCATATCATGTTGTTATCAAGTTGTATCAGAACATAGGCTAATAAAGATTTCAATCTTGATAATCTTGGGAGGTTCTTGAGAAAAGAAAACCAAAAAAAAAAAAACAATTCATTCCAAAAAAAAAGTGTTATTGCTCATTATTATTTTTAGAATTTAAGTATTATTTGGTTTCTAAGTCAATAAAGGAACAAGAAGAGGGGATCCTTGTTATTGAAGATTAAGAAAACTTCTTTCCTTTTTCTTGTGGGTTTTGGGTTTCCTAAATACTTTCCTTTTTTTCCCCTACTAACCAGTTCCTTTTCTTCCTAGGTTTGGTCATTCACTTTTCTTTCTTTTTCTAACTCCATATTCTTATCACTAAGGGTTGTGACTAGTAAGGTTTATTAATAAATCTAAAGATTAACGATCAAAAGTTGCATTGAGTGGAAAAAGGCAAGAGAGGTAAGAACATCAAAGGGAAAAGCCAAATTGAGAGATAGATATATATTGCTTTGTTCAGGATGTCTCGTACAGGTAGTGATGATGAACGAAGAGTTCTTCAAGGAGCCGAAATCAAAGGAAGGAACGATTTCACCTTGCAAGCTATGAACCAACAATTTGAAAGGTGGAATTTGTAGTTCCAAGAGATGAGGGACACCATTGCTAAGCAAAATATTACCCTGAACTTAGTAGGGGAAATAATGCTAGACCCCAAGCTAGGAGAAATGTACCCCCTGCCCCCATTGTAAATCAAGAAAACTCTATAGATGATTTTAATGATGATATTGATTTTGATAGGGTATATTTAGATAGGAGGGGACAACAAGGAAGACTAGAAGATGATAATATATAAGTTGTATAAAGATGAAGATGCCATCTTTCAAGGGAACAAGGGAGCCAGACTTGTACCTTGATTGGGAGAGAAATGTTGAAGCCATACTTGACTGCCACAACTATTCCGAGGGTAAGAAGGTTAAACTTGCTGCTGTTGAGTTTTTAGACTATGCAGCACTCTGGTGGAAAAAGCTTTCTAGGGACAGTTTGCAAGAAGGACAAACACTCGTTACTACTTGGGCTGAGATGAAGAGGACAATGAGGAAGATTTTTTGTGCCATCACACTTTCAAAGAGATCTACAACAACGTCTTCAAACTTTTAAGCAAGGGTCCGTGTCTGTGGATGAATAGTCTAAGGCCATGGATATGGCTATGATCCAAGCTAACTGTATGAAGGAAGAAGAGACTACAATGGCTAGTTTTTGAATGGTTTAAATAAGGAAATAGTTGATGCAGTAGAATTACAAAAATATGTAACATTAGATGAGTTAGTTGAATTAGCTATAAAGGTAGAAAGACAAAACAAAGGAGACAGCAATCTAGCTAATGGAGAAGCCGGCCAACTACCATTCGAAAGAAGCAATGGCCGAATCTGAGGAGACACCTACTCCTAAATTCCATGAAGATAAGGGCAGGAGCAAATTGGAATCCAAGGAGAGGGGTAATCCGTTTATGCCTAAAACTTCTACTTCTAATTCTACTTCTTCTATTCAATGTCTCAAGTTTCAACAGAGAGAGCATAAGGCTTATGAATTTCCAAGTAGAAGAACTATTCTAATAAAAAAGGATGGGGGATATGAGAGTGAAAAAAGTAAAGCAAGTGAAGAACAAATAGAAATATTTGTAGAGAATGAAGAAGTAGAAGAGATGGAGTACATTGATAGTGGAGCGAATTTTGTGGTTAGGAGATTCATGCACATTAATTTGGGCCACTCTAACGAAGAACAAAGGGAAAACATATTCCATATTTGGTGTGGGATTAAAGATCAAATTTGTTCTATGATAATTGATAATGGGAGTTGTGCTAATGTTGTGAGTGCATATTTGGTGGAAAAGTTAGGGTTGGAATGGACGAAGCACCCTAGACCTTATAGGTTGCAATGGTTCAATGATAGTGGAGAGTTCAAGGTGAATAAGCATTGCATGGCCTCCTTCAACATTGGAAGGTACACTGATGAAGTTCTATGTGATATAGTACCCGTGCAAGCTTGTCATATCTTGTTGGGGTGCCCGTGGTAGAATGATAGGAGTGCTCTTGACGATGGGAGGAAAATTAGATACTCTCTCAAGCATAATGGCAAGAAGTACATTCTTGCACCTTTAACTCTTTACCAAGGGTATGAAGATCAAACAAAGATGAAAGAACCAATGGGGAAACATGGGGAGGGATAAAAACAAGAGATTGAGGGGAAAGAAAAAGAGGGACAATATGCAGTGAGATGTGAGGGGAGAGAGTGCAGCAATGAGAGAAAGGAAAAGTTGGGGAAGAGTGAAAAAAAAAAAAGCACTGGTGAGAGGAAAGAGGCTATGATTAAAAAAAAGTGATCATTGCAAAAGCCAAAGAGTGTTTAATTGCAAAAAAGAGGGGCTGCCTATTATCTTGCGCACTTAGAAAGAAATTTTGCTTAATAATGGTTCACTAACATCCTCGTTGCCTAGTATAATTTTTCTATCCTTTTGCAGTATTTTGAAGATATTTTTCCCGAGGATCTTCCTAAAGGTTTACCACCTTTAAGAGGAATAGAGCATCAAATTAATTTTGTGCGAGGACCACAAATCCTAATACGCCTTCTTATAGGAGCAATCTTGAGTAAACAAAAGAATTGCAAAGACAAGTAGAGGAGCTGCTTGATAAGGGATTTGTGAGAGACAGCATGAGCCCCTGTTCTGTGCCGGTGTTTTTGGTGCCAAAGAAGGATGGCACTTGGAGGATGTACGTGCACTGTTGCGCCATCAATAAAATAACGGTAAAGTATTGCCATCCTATTCCTCGCTTAGGTGATACGCTTGACCAATTGAATGGTTCTCAAATATTCTCTAAAATTAATTTTAAGAGTGGATATCACCAAATTAGAATGGATCCCGGAGATGAATGGAAAACTGCCTTTAAAACTAAATATGGATTGTATGAATGGTTAGTGATACCGTTTGGGTTAACTAATGCACCTAGTACATTCATGAGGTTAACGAACAATATCTTTAAGGATTTCCATGGAAAATTTGTAGTCATTTATTTTGATGATATTCTGATCTTTCATAAATCTTTAGAAGAGCATGTCAAACATTTGAAACAAGTTTGTAATGTGCTTAGGGAGCAACAGTTGTATGCAAATCTATCCAAGTGCAACTTTTGTGTAGATAAGGTAGATTTCTTAGGCTTTGTTGTGAGTTCTAGAGGTTTTGAGGTAGATGAAGATAAAATCAGAGTGATTAAAGATTGGTCTACACCTAAGAGCATTACTGAAGTTAAAAGTTTTCATGGGCTTGCTAGCTTTTACAAGAGATTTGTTAGAGATTTTAGTTCAGTTGCTGCACCTTTAATTGAAGTCATTAAGAAAGATAAGGTCTTTAATTGAGGAAAAGAACAAGAGCATGCATTTAATATTTTGAAGGATAAATTGTGTTCTGCTCCTTTGTTACAATTACCTGATTTTATTAAGTCCTTTGAAATTGAATGTGATGCATCTAGTAGAGGTATAGGGGCTGTTTTAATGGAAGATCCTATACCAATCTCTTATTTTAGTTAGATGTTGAATAGGGATGCATTGAATTATTCTACTTATGATAAAGAATTGTATGCCTTGGTATGAGCTCTTGCTAAATGGCAGCATTATTTGTGGCCAAAGGAGTTTGTGATAAAAACTGACCATGAATCTTTAAGATACTTGAAAAGCCAAGGTCAATTGAGTAGAAGACATGCCAACTGGGTTGAATTCATTGAGACATTTCCTTATAGGATTAGCTACAATCAAGGTAAAGACAATATAGTTGCTGATGCGCTTTCAAGAAGGTACACTCTTGTTTCTACTCTTACTTGTTGATGATTCTGATTTTGATGTAGCATTTTCGGCATGTTTAAATGGATCTTTTTGAGAAGTATAATCCGCAAAGATGGGTTTCTTTTTAAAGAAAATAACCTTTGTGTCCCTAATTGTTCTTTGCGAGAAGTTTTATGAGGGAAACACATTGTGGGGGGCTTATGGGACACTTTGGTGTACCTACAACACTTGGCATCCTTGCTAAAATATTCTTTTGGCTGTAGAAAGATTTTTTGCTCAATTCCTTCAATGCAAATAAGCTAAATCTAAAGTGTTGCCATATGATTTATACACGCCATTACCTATGCCTATTTCACCTTAGATTGATATTTCTCTGGACTTTGTGTTGGGACTGCTTAGAATCTTTGTTTTGGGACTGCCTAGAATCTTTATACACGCCATTACCTATGCCTGATTTTTCTATTTCTATGATAAGGATAGTATCTTTGTTGTGGTAGATAAGTTCTCAAAAATGGCTCGTTTTATTCCTTGTTTAAAGACTAATGATGCTTCTCATGTTGCTGATTTATTTATTAGAGAAGTTGTTAAATTGGATGGTATACCTCGAACAATTATAGTGATAGAGGTGCTAAGTTTCTAAGCCACTTTTGGTGTGTGCTTTGGGGAAAATTGGAAACAAAATTATAGTTTTCGACTTCTTGTCATCCACAAACTGATGAGTAAACCGAGGTAGTAACTAGAACCTTAGGAAATATGCTAAGGGTTGTTCTAAAATAAAAATTAACTTATTGGGAGGATCACTTGCCTATGGCAGAATTTGCTTATAATCAAACTATTCATTCATATACTGGTTATTCTCCTTTTGAAGTTGTTTATGGCTTTAACCCCCTTACACTACTTGACTTATTGCCTTTGCCTACTAATGAGATGGTTAGTCTTGATGGAAAAAAAGAAAGCTGATTTGATGAAGTCTATTCATGAGCATACTAGACTTGCAATTGACAGAAGGAATGAGCAAACAACTTTACGAAGAAATAAAGGTCGAAAACCAGTTATCTTCGAGCCTGGTGATTTGGTTTGGATTCATATGAGGAAAGAGAGATTTCCTTCCAAAAGGAAAACATTATTGCACCCTAGAGGAGATGGGCCATTTAAAGTACTTGAAAGGATTGGAGATAATACTTACAAATTGGACCTTCTTGGTGAGTATCAAGTAAGTGCTACTTTAAATGTTGCTGACTTATCCTTGTTTGAAGTAGATTCAAATTTGAGGACGAATTCTTTTCAAGAGGAGGGGAATGATAGCTCCACGGACAAGGATAAAGCTTTAGAAGCACCAAGAAAACCATTCACAAGGTCTCAAGCTAAGGTGAAGCAAGACAAGGTTCCTGGGCTTCAATGGGAGATCACAAAGGCGCTAATGGTGGAAGAAGAGCTTAAGAATTATGGACAGGATTTAGCTAAGCGCTACACTCATTTCATTGTCCAAGCCCAAGTCCAAGAGGAGGTCAATTGGGGTCTAAGCACCAACCAAGGAGGGCCTAAATTAGACGCCTAAATCAACCCACAAAGGAGCTAACATGGCGCCCAAGTCAGCACAAAGGGGGGCAGCCAAGACATAGGAGAAGGAGTCAAAGTTACATATTTGATGGTTTCCTAGGTAGTTAAGGTTTTTTTTTTCTTTTCCTAAAATTGTTCGAATTACTTTCCAATATTGATTTGATTTTTATTTCCTAGAGTTTTACCTTTTCCTATGGTAGTTGGACCTGTTGTCCAAAGTAGTTTAAGACTTTATCTCCTTGTTTTTTAGCTAGAATTTCGTGACCCCTATCTATGTAAAGGGGTATCTTCTTTGCTTTTAGACTTACTATTATCAATACAAATTATTAGATTTTTCTTGCACTCTGGTGTGTGGCTACTCTTGGAATTATTCTTCAACCTTTAAGACTCAAGTTAAGGTGGTAGATTAAACCCTTTTGAAATCTTAGATCACTTATACGTATTCAAGAAAGGTGATAAGATTAGGCTTATTGTTGTTCTTGTTATTCTAATGGGCCGGGTTTCACAATCGATGTCTTATTTTTAATACTTTGTCAAAGGCGATTAGTTATTGTTTAGCTAATTGTTGTTGTTAGGATTCAATTTCTTAAATTCAATCTATCTTTAATTTCTGTCTTCCTTTTTGTTTCCCTATTTTGTTTTAGCTTCCGCACGTTTCTTGATTTTCTTATTTTTTTCTTTGGTAGTTCATGAATCCTTTATCGTGTTGTAATCACAAGTGTAACTGAAATGAGGAATGATACCTCTCGGTATTTACGTATCAATTGTGTATGCCAACTGTAATGCAGAATAGTGATGAAATCATATGCATAATCTCAGCGTATCAGATCAATCAGTCCTCCCATTCACTCAATTCTCACATCCACTCATATCTCACAGTCACTCAATCCTTCCAATCGCTCGGCACTCGCTCTTGGTGCTCGCGCTCGGCACTTGCACTCATATTTAGTAGGTACCTTCGCTCACAGCTGGTGATTCAGACTCCGGAGGGGCGGATTATGCTCTAGCGCTATAATAGGCCAATCATGGCATGAATCAATGAAACATGCTGTGCGTGCAACGTGATCCCATAAATAACCTCACAATCAGGCCCTCGACCTCACTTAGTCATCAATCTCTCCAGTCCCTCGGGCTCAAAAGTATCATGATAATCAGCCCAAAAAATGATGATATGATGTATCAATAAATGGCAATAGAGACTGAGATATGATATGCAAATGATAGTTGTGATTTAGTGCATAATTGCAAATTAAGCAAATAAATTAGCATGCAATACTGCCTCTCTGGGTCCCAACAGTACCAGCATGTAGCCCAAGCATGATTTCTAGCATGAATCATAGTTCCAATTTCCTTAACACATGGGAAATACGTGGAAGATAACAAGTTATATAACTACACTGTTCCATGGATTCGACGAGTCGCAATTCCTATGGTGCACGCCCACATGCCCATGACCTAGCATGTGCGTCACCTCAACACCAATCACACAACACGTAATTCAGGGATTCATATCCTCCAAACCAAGTTTAGAAGTGTTACTTACCTCAAACCGTGCAAGTATCTACTCCAACAAGCCCTTGCCTCACGAATCCTCCTTCGAACACCTCGAATCTAGCCACAAACAATTCTATACAATCAACATGAGCTATAGGAATCAATTTCATATGAAAATACTAATTTCTTAATAAAAGTCAAAAAGTCAACTCAAAAGTTAACCCGGGCCCACGTCTTGGAATCCAATAAAAGTTACAAAATTCGAACATCCATTAACCACGAGTACAACCATACCAAATTTACCAAATTCTGAAACCAAATCGTCATTCAAATCCCCAAATTTCACTCTCCAATCCCTAGCCCAAAGCTCCCAAAATTCCACCTCAAAAATACACAAACTAGGTGTAATATCCAGCGGGTAAATAATATTACTGCATAAAATGATCAAGAGTGACTTACCTCAATAAACCCCTCGAAATCCCTCTCAACAATCGCCTTAATTTGCAAAGTCCAAAAATGATAAAACATTGGAACATTACGTTTATATACACTGCCTAGAGATTCTTGCTTCTGCGGATCATTTAACTGCACCTGCTGTTCCACTTTTGCGGAGATTTCCATCGCTTATGTGATCCACCCGTTCCAGCCCACCTCCACATCTGTAATCAGACTTGTGAAAGTGCGAGTCCGCATCTGCGGAATATGCTCCGCACCTGCGCTCTCCAGGCTCAATCCCATACCTCGCACCTGCGACCCCTTTTCTCCACATTTGCGACCTCGCAGGTGCGGACAAAACCATCGCACCTGCGATCGCTGCCCACTTCCTTCCAAGCCACTTCACGATGCGTTCCACGCACCTGCGGCCTTGCACCTTTGACCATGACCATCGCAGGTGCGATCACATCAGTCCAGGTCTGCCTAGCCATGCCTTATGTTCCAAATTCAATTTATTAACCATCCGAAATCTACCCGAGGCCCCCGGGACCTCAACCGAAAAAACCAACAAGTCTTACAACATGTTACTAATATAGTCAAGGCCTCAAATCACCTCAAACAACGTCAAAAGCATGAATTGCACCTCAATTCTAGCCTAACAAAAACTAAGAAATTCCATCCTCTAAATTCGATGCTGAAACCTATCAAATGAACTCCGATTAACCTCAAATTCTGCACACAAGTCATAAATAACACAACGGACCTATTCCAAATTCCAAAATAAAAATTCGAGCCTGACAATCCCAAAGTCAACTATCGGTCAAACTTCTCAACTTTTCAAACTTCTAATTTACCAACTTTTGCCATTTCATGCCAAATTCCACTACGGACCTCCAAATCACTATCCGGACACACTCCTAAGTCCAAAATCACCCTACGGAGCTATCGGAACCTCCAAAACTCTATTCCGAAGTCGTTTACACATAAGTCAACATCCGATGAACTCTTTCAACTTAGGCTTCCAACCTTGGAACTAAGTGTCGAAACATCCCCGGAACTAAACCAACTACCCCCGCAAGTCACTTAACAACAATTAAGCAAAGAATAAGTAGTAAATGGGGGAATAGGGCTATAACACTCAAAAGAACCGGCCCAATTGTTAAATCCTCCCCCTCTTAAATAAATGTTCATCCTCGTACGGGTCTAGAATCTTGACTGGAGTCTCAAATAGGCGTGGATATCTGCTCTGCATCTCGCGCTTGGTCTCCCAAGTAGCCTCCTCGACTGGCTGTCCTCTCGACTGCAACTTCACTGAAGCTACGTCCTTTGACCTCAACTTTCGGACATGTCGATCAGAAATGGCTTACCAGCTCCACATCATAAATCAAATCACCATCCAACTAAACTATATTGATGTCCAAAACATGAAACAGATCGTCGACATACTTCTGGACCATAGAAACATAAAACACTTGTGAACACTTGACAGACTAGGTGTCAAGGCAAGCTTGTATGCCACCTCTCCAATCCTCTAAAGCACCTCAAATGGTCCAATGCAGCGAGGGCTCAACTTGCCCATATTCCCGAACATCATAACACCCTTCATGGGTGAAACCTTGAGTAGTACCTTCTCCCCCACCATGTACTCTACGTCGCG
Source organism: Nicotiana obtusifolia (assembly GCA_002018475.1). Classification (NCBI taxonomy): domain Eukaryota; kingdom Viridiplantae; phylum Streptophyta; class Magnoliopsida; order Solanales; family Solanaceae; genus Nicotiana; species Nicotiana obtusifolia. Next base: position 81,082 of record MCJB01048153.1, on the reverse strand, counting down.
AACCATTCCATTGGCATAACTCTTCTGTCTACTGTGCCGTGCGAAGCCGATCCAGAATCAATTTAACCTTGCCCAAAGCATCCCGAACTAAGTCACTACCCAATAGCCTAGCCTCACCTAATTCGAACTAACACAATGGAGACCGACACCGTCTCCCATACAAAGCCTCATATGGAGCCATCTGAATGCTCGATTGGTAGCTGTTGGTGTAGGCAAACTCTGCAAGAGGCAGAAACTGATCCCCAGAACCCTGCGTGTAGCATATCCTCCATTATCTGAATAGTGCGCTCGGACTATCCATCCGTCTGAGGGTGGAATGCTGTACTCAACTCAACTTGGGTGCCTAATTCTTGATGCACTGCTCTCCAAAACGGCAATGTAAACTGCGTGCCCTGATCTGAAATGATGGACACTGGCACATCGGGAAGGCGAACAATCTCGCGGATGTAGATCTCAGCCAACGGCTCCAAAGAATATGTAACCCCAACTGGAATGAAATGGGCGGACTTGGTCAACCGATTCATACTCACCCAAATAGCATCAAAATTCCTTGAGGTCTGCGGGAGCGCTACTACAAAATCCATGGTGATACGCTCCCATTTCCATTTTGGAATCTCAAGCCTCTGAACGAATCAACCTGATCTCTAATGCTGATACTTCACCTGCTGATAATTTAGGCACCAAGTTACAAACTCCACTATGTCTTTCTTCATCCTCCTCCACCAACAGTGTTGCCTCAAGTCCTGATACATCTTTGCGACACCTGGATGAATGGAATACCGCGAACTGTGGGCCTCCTCAAGAGTCAACTCACGTAGCCCATCCATCCGCAACACGCCAATGTCCTAAGGACAAGCAAATGGGGATTATCATATCGACACTCTCTGATGCGATCATATAAGGAACACCGAGAAACCACACAAGCTAGAAGCCGATTGGGCTCCGAAATATCTAATCTCATGAATTGGTTTTTCAAGGCCTGAACATCTGATACAAGCGGTCTCTAACTAATAGGAAAGAATGCAAGGCTACCAATACTCACCACCTTTCGACCGCCACATTGGCCTTCCCGGGATGATACAAAATGGTAATATCATAGTCCTTTAGCAGCTTCAACCATCTTCGCTGCCTCAAATTTAGATCTTTCTGTTTGAACAAGTGCTGGAGACTCCGATGATTCGTAAAAACCTCACAAGACACACCATAGAGATAATGCCTCCAAATCTTCAATGCATGAACAATGGCTGCCAATTCCAAATCATGAACAGGGTAGTTCTTCTAATGAGGCTTTAACTGGCGCGAAGCATAAGCAATCACTCTACCGCTCTGCATCAGGACACACCCAATACCAATACGAGAAGCATCACAATACACTGTGTAAGAACTTGATGCTGAAGGCAAAACTAGAATTGAAGTTATGGCCAAGGCTGTCTTGAGCTTCTGAAAGCTCTCCTGACACTCATCCGACCACCTGAATGGAGCACCTTTTTGGGTCAACCTGGTCAAAGGCACTGCAATGGACGAGAAACCCTACACAAAGCGTCGATAATATCCAGCCAAGCTGAGAAATCTCCTATTTTCGTAGCTGAATATGGCTTGGGCCAACTCTGAACCACCTCTATATTCTTTGGATCCACCTTAATCCCCTCACTGGACACCACGTGCCCCAGGAACGCCACCAAACCAAGCCAAAACTCACACTTGGAGAACTTGGCATAATGCTTCTTCTCCCTCAACTGTTGTAGTACAATCCTCAAATTGTAGGCATGCTCCTCCTGGCTATGTGAGTACACCAGATATCATCAATGAATACTATGACAAATGAATTAAGATGTGGCTGAAATACACTATTCATCAGATGCATGAACGTTGCTGGGGCGTTGGTTAGCCCAAAATACATCACAAGGAGCTCATAATGACCATCGCAGCTCCTGAATGCCGTCTTTAGAATATCTGAATCCCGAATCTTTAACTGGTGATACCTAGACCTCAAATCAATCTTAGAGAACACCCTCGCTCCCTGAAGCCGGTCAAATAGATCATCAATGCGCGACAACAAATACTTTTTCTTGATTGTAACCTTGTTAAACTGCCTATAATCGATGCACATCCGCATAGTATCATCCTTCTTTTTCTCAAACAGAATTGGTACACCGCAAGGCGAAACACTAGGCCTAATAAATCCTTTATCAAGAAGCTCATGAAGATTTTCTTTCAACTCCTTCAACTCTGCTGGTGCCATATGGTACGGAGGAAAGGAAATGGGCTGAGTGCCCGGCACCAAGTCAATACCAAAATCAATATCCTTGTCTGGAGGCATGTTCGGCGGGGCTGCAGGAAACACATAGTGAAAGTCTGGCACTACTATAATAGAATCAATAGTAGAGGTATCAGCACCAACATCCCTCACAAAGGCCGAATATGACAGACACCCCTTTCCAACCATCCGTTGGGCCTTCAAATATGCTATCACTCTGCTGGAAACATAATCTAGAGAACTTCTCCACTCGATCCTTGGCAAACCCGGCATTGCCAACGTCACGGTCTTAGCATGGCAATCTAGAATAGCATGACATGGAGACAACCAATCCATACTCAAAATCACATCGAAATCGACTATATTAAGAATAAGAGATCAACTCTAGTCTCCAATCCCCCAATAGTCACTGCACATGACCGATGTATACAGTCCACAACAATAGTATCGCCCACTTGCGTAGATACATGAAGAGGTGAAACTAAGGACTCGCGAGGCATATCCAAATAATGAGTCAAATAGGTTGATACATTGGAATAAGTAGAACCTGGGTCAAATAATGTGGAAGCATCTCTGTGGCACAGTGAGACAATACCTGTGATCAGTGCATATGAAGCAACAACATCTTGCCTAGCAAGAATACCATAGAGTCGGGCCTGACCAGTACTTGATCGACCTCCCCTCGACCCACCCCAAGCTAGGTGGGTGGGTAGTGAAGTAACTGGTGCAGAAATCACCGCCTGACCCCTCTTCTGAACTGAACCTCCAAAGCGACGAGGACATTGTCTCCACACATGCCCAAACTCTCCGCACTCGAAGCAACTCCCCGGTTGTGGTGGTAGGGACTGAATCGAGCTCCAAGTAATAGAATAACTACTAGAAAGACCTGGAATAGGGGAAACCAACCGATGGAGCACGGGATAAACTCTAAGCTAGGAGAGCACTGTGAGATGACAGACCCGGATGAGCACTGTACGAACCATGGCTAGCTGATGCACCCCAATGAACCTGACCAGCCATTTGAGTGGGCCTAAAAGCACGATCTCTGCTGTGGTAGGACTGCCCCCAGAAGGAACACCACTGAAACCACCCGAACCACGAGGACTCTTGGCCTCTCTCTCCTCGTGCTCCTGACTACTTACCAATTCCAACCGTCGAGCAATATCAACCACCTCGTCGAACCTAGAACCTGATGCATTCTCCCGAGTCATAACAAAACACAACTGATAGCTGAGGCCATCAATGAACCACCTAATCTTCTCCCTCTCATTGGTAACCAATCAGATAGCGCAGGCCAACTCAGAAAATCTCATCTTGTTCTGGGTCACATACATGCCCTCTTGGCATAGCTGCTCAAACTGCCTACGCAACTCCTCCCTGCGGGTCGGTGGCACAAACTTATACAAAAAGAGAACGGAGAACTCGTGCCATGAAAGTGGTGCAACATCGACTGGCCTACTCCGCTCATAGGCCTCCCACCATCTAAAGGCAGCCCTCGATAGCTAAAAAGTATAAAAAGGAGATTCTACTAGTCTCTAGAATACCCACCGTGTGAAGGATGCGTTGGAACCTATCCAAGAAGTCCGTGAGCATCCTCTAACTCAGCCCCAGTAAATGATGGAGGCCTGAGCCTCCCAAATGTCTCTAGTCTCTTCTGTTCCTCATCACTCATAAAGGGACCCACCTGGGCCTGAGCAATTGCAACTGGTTATGCTGGTAATACCTCCGGTGTCTGGGGTAACTACACCACCTGCTCTGCAGTACGGGCGGAGGGAGTCTGAGCACCTCCCCAGGCCTGAAGTGAAACCGTCTGAGCAAGGTTGGTGCAAACAGTCAGGATCTGGGCTAGAGCCTCCTGAAGGCCTGGACTAGTCCCACCGGCTCAACCATATATGGAATCTGCTCTTGATCTTCGCATGACAAGAATGCAAGAAAGTGATGTTTTCCTAAGGGTTCGTTAGCCTCTTGAAGATAAGTACAGACATCTCCGTACCCATCCGCAAGACTTTACTGAACCTGCTTATCACTCGGAAACCTATGTAACCTAGGCTCTGATACCTACTTGACACGACCCAAAACTCAACATGTTGTGATGACGCCAATTATGATATTAGGCAAGCCGACAACTTACGCATACCAACATTTTTAAATTCAAAATATACTGAAATAGGTTTAATTAAGTAAATTGGGGTGTCACTAGGTACATGAGCTTCTATACAATAACATAGTCCGATACACTGTCTAAGAAAGTAGAAAAGAATAAGTAAAACTAAGAGATAGGGAAGCAGAGATAAGGGGTCTGCAGATGCCAAGGCAGCTACCTCAAAAATCTCCGAACGGCTGAAACTTCGAAATCAACAACCACCGTGCCTGAAAACTCCTGGATCTGCACACAAAGTGCTGGGTGTTCCGTGAGTACAACCAACTCGGTAACTAACAAATCTAACTTTTGGGCTGAAAACTGTGACGAGCTCAACAGGTACAATCCAAATTTTTTAAATAACAGTACGAAAACGTAGACATGTTTTCAAGTTCAAAAGTTAAAGCTCAACCGGTAAAGTATGCCATATGTATCTGAAATGAGGAATGATACGTCTCTATAATTACGTATCAATTATGTATGCCAACTGTAATACAGAACAGAGATGAAATCATACATATACTCTCAGAGTATTAGATCACTCAGTCCTCCCATTCCCTCAATCCTCATAATCACTCATTCTTCATGGTCACTCAATCCTCCTAATCGCTCGACACTCGCTCTCGGCACTCGTGCTCGCCACTCGCACTCAGCACTCGCACTCAGTAGGTACATGTGCTCACTACTAGTGAGTCAGATTCCGGAGGGGCTGATCCTGCCCAAGCACTATAATAAGCCAATCATGGCATGAATCAATAAGGAATGTTGCGGTGTGCAGCCCGATCCCATAAATATCCTCACAACTAGGGGCTCGGCCTCACTTAGTCATCAATCTCTCCACTCCCTTGGGCTTAGAAGTATCATATAATCAGCTCAAACAATGATGATATGATGTATCAATAAATGGCAACAAAGAGTGAGATATGATATGCAAATGATAGCTGTGACTGAGTACATAATTGCAAATTAAGCAAATAATTCAACATGCAACACGACCTCTAGGGGTCCCAACAGTACCAGCATTTAGCCTAAGCATAATTTTTAACATGAATCACAATTCTAATTTCTTTAACACATGGGAAATATGTGGAAGATAACAAGTTATATGACTACACCGTTCCACGGATTCAACCGAGTCGCAATTCCTACGGTGCACGCCCATCACCTAGCATGTGCGTCACCTCAACATCAATCACATAACACGTAATTCAGGTTTACCCTCAGAACCAAAGCGTTATTTACCTCAAACTGTGCAAGTATCTACTCTAACAAACCTTGCCTAGCAAATCAGCCTCAGAACGCCTCGAATCTAGCCACTAATAATTCTATACAATCAACACGAGCTATAGGAATCAATTTCCTATTAAAATGCTAAGTTCTTAATCAAAAATCAAAAAGTCAACTCAAAAGCCAACCCTGGGCCCACGTCCCGGAATCCAATAAAAGTTATAAAATCCAGAACACTCATTCAACCACGAGTCCAACCTTACCAAATTTACAAAATTCTGAAACCAAATCGTCACTAAAATCCCCAAATTTCACTCTCCAATTCCCATCGCAAAACTCCTAAAATTCCACCTCAAAAACACACAAACTGGGTGGGAAATTCAATGGATAAATAATATTATTTCATAAAAATGATCAAGAGTGACTTACCTCAAGAAACCCCTCGAAATCCCTCTAAAAAATAACTTTAATCCGAGTTTGCAGTGTTCAAAAATGATAAGACCACGGAACCTTACGTTTATATAAACTGCCCGGAGGTTCTCGCTTCTGCGGATCATTTAACCCCACATGCGGTTATGTTTTTGTGGAGATTTCCATCGCTTCTGAGATCCACACTTTCCAGCCTACTTCCATATCTGCGGAACATGCTCTGCACCTGCGCTCCCCAGGCTCCTTCCCGGACCTCGCACCTGCGACCCCTTTCTCTGCATTTGGGACCTCGTAGGTGTGGACAAAACCGTCGCACCTGCGATCACTGTACACTTCCTTCTAGGCCGCTTTTGCGATGCCTTCAACATACCTGCAGCCTCGCACAAGTGAACATGACCTTCGCAGGGGCGATCACATCAGTCCAAGTCTTCCCAGCCATGTCTTAAATTCCTAATTCGATCCGTTAACCATCCGAAATCCACCCGAGGCTCCCTGGACCTCGACCAAATATTCCAACAAGTCCAATAACACGATTTGAACTTAGTAGAGGCCTCTAATCACCTCAAACAACGTCAAAAACGCGAATCGCACCTCAATTCAGGCCTAACTAAAACTAAGGAATTCCAACTTCTATAATCGATGCCGAAACATATCAAATCAACCCCGATTAACCTCAATTTTTTCACACAAGTAATAAATGACACAACAGACCTATTCCAGCTTCCGAAGTCAACTCTCTTTCAAACTTCTCAACTTTCCAAACTTCTAATTTTTTGACTTTCGATATTTCAAGCCAAATTTCACTACGAACCTCCAAATCACTATCCGAACACACTCCTAAGTCCAAAATTACCCTATAAAGCTATCAGAACAATCAAAACTCTATTCTGGAGCCGTTTACACATAAGTCAACATCCGGTCAACTCTTTCAACTTAGAACTAAGTGTCCCAACTCATTCAGAAACACCCCCAAAACCAAACTAACTACTCTAGCATGTCACATAGCTGCAATTGAGCAAAGAATAATTAGTAAATAGGGGAACGGGGCTATAACACCCAAAACGACCGGCTAGGTCGTTACAAATGGGTACTTGTTCTTCACTGTAACCTTGTTCAGTTTTCTATAGTCAATACACATCTGCATAAAACCATCCTTCTTCTTCACAAACAGAAGCAGAGCACCCATGGCGAAACACTAGGCCGAATGAAACCCTTATCAAACAACTCTTGCAGCTGCTACTTTAACTACTTCAACTCCGTTGGTGCCATACAACAAGGGTGGGATAAAAATGGGCTGAGTGTCCGACAACAAGTCAATGCCAAAATTGATATCTTGATCGGGTGGCATGCCTCGAATATCTACTACAAATACATTTGGGAAGTCTCTCACTAGCGGAATTGACTCAACGGTAGGAGTATCAGCACTAACATCTCTCATGAAGGATAGATATGCATCACACCCTATCTGAACCATTCGTTGAGCCCTTATAAAGGACACAACCCTACTAGGAATATAGTCTAATATACCACTCCACTCTAACCATGGACAATTTGGCACAGTCAGTATCACAGTCTTCGCGTGATAGTCCAAAATAGCGTGATAGGGCGACAATTAATCCATGCCCAGAATAATATCAAGGTCTACCATACTAAATAACAAAAGATCAACTCTGATCTCAAAATCACCAGTAACAACTAAACATGACCGATACACACGGTCTGCAACAATATAATCTCCCACAAGCGTGGACACATATATAGGAGAACTCAAAGAATCATGAGACATATCCAAATACGGAGCACAGTAAGATGACACATATGAGTAAGTGGAGCCTGGATGAAATAAAACTGATGCATCTGTATGACAAATCGGAACAATACTTGTGATAACTACGTCTGATGCGACCGCCTCCATCCTAACCGAAAAAGAATAGAATCTAGTCTATCCTCCCCCTCTAGGGTGACCCTACCCGCCTGACCTCCAATCCTAGATGGCTGTGCAGATGGAGAGGCAGCTGGAGCAGCAACCACGGCTTGAGAAGTCTATGGACCCGGTGGAGTACATTGAGCCTAAGTAGTTTGTGGAGGTGCACCCCTCCTAAGTCTGGGGCAGTCCCTCACCATATGTCGGGTATCACCACACCCAAAGCAAGCTCTCAGTAGGTGTGGCTACTAAAACTAGCCTTGGCTTAGTCGGGTAGACTGATCGTTGAAGGCACCTCGTGCAGGAAGTGCACTAGATAGTGTCTGAGCAAAATGGGCAACCTGAGACCTCGGAGTAGCCGGAGCACCACTAGATGTTAGAAATTATGAATGAACTGGACGACTCACATAGCCCCTACCATGATAGGTTGCAGCTGGGCGGGAACACTACTATATCCTCCATAATCTCGAGGCCTCTTAGCCTCCCTGTCCTCCCTCTCATGACCCCAAAAATCCTCCAATATCCCCGCAATTTGTTCCACCTGCTGGTACGGATCATATGTCTCCAACTCTCGAGCCATGCTGAATCTAATACCATAGTTGAGCCCCTCGATGAATCGGCGAACTCGCTCTCTATCTGTAGAGACCAAGGCAGGTGCATGTCCGGACAACTCATTGAATATGATGGCATACTCTTACAATATCATAGTACCATGGCCCAACTGATCAAACTCCGCGCTCCATGAATCCCGAAGGGTCTGGGGAACAAACTCTCTCAAGAACATCTCTAAAACCTGCATCCATACGAGTGAAGTTGTATCGGCTAGGCTACCGTCCTCATAAGCCCCCCCCCCCCCC
>MCJB01048153.1:10548-72228 GCA_002018475.1 Nicotiana obtusifolia | reverse complement strand
AAGCCCCCCCCCCCCCACCACTGATACGCTTCTCCTAATAGCTGGAATGTAGTAGAAGCAATCCCGCTTGTCTCCAAAATACCCATGTGCGGAGAATACAGTGCTATTTCTCTAGAAAACCTTGTGCATCCTCTGTAGCTAGGCCGCTGTAAGTAGGAGGATGATATTTCATGAACCTCTAAAGTCTAAGATGCTCCTTCTCAGATGCCACTACCTTAACCTCGGGATGAACCAAAACAACAGGCTACGCTGCATAACCTCTAGGACCTGGTCAACATGGACCCGTTGCTTTGGAGTACGGGCCGCGGGAGTCTGAGATCCTCCCTCAACCTAAGATGTAGCTAGAGCAATTGGAATCAACCCTGCCTAAGATTGAGTACCGACATGCTTAAGAATTGTGCTAAGGTCTCCTGAAGTGCATGGGTGATAACAGGCGTCTCGGGCGCATGCGTATCAATATCATAGCATAATACACAACTCGCACCACAAGTACACATATGCCACAAGTTGCCAAAAAAAATCAACAGTAGTAATGTTTCCATAACAAATAGCCAAAGGCTCAACCAAAATATGTACAAGAATCTCAATAATAGCAAAATAAAAGTGAATAGCTCAACAAGAAAGATATATCAACAATTAACAACTTCGCCTCAACGTGATAACGACTTTTACAACTTCGACACCAATAACTCAACAAGAAGATATTCCATGAAATAAAAACTTCAAGTAAAGTAATTCAACAACTAAAGAAGTAACAGGACATTAAGGAAGGCGATAACTTCAACTAAAGCATATAAGAGCAAGATAACAAGCAAGAGATGGAACAAGTATTAATAATGTCAAATAAAGCATGTAAGAGTATATTAACAATGAAAGATATAACATGTTATGACAATTCAATTAAAGGCATGAAAAGAGTCTAATAACCTAAACTGGTCAAATACCACATATAGCCCGTGTAAGCACTCGTCACCTTGCGTACACGTCTTCCGCATAACACAAATAGCACATTCAACCCAAATCCTAAGGGGAGTTACCCCACAAAAAGTTAGCCGAGATAGTTACCTTAAACAAGCCAAATCAATTTCCTAATAAGCCTTTCTCGCAAATATCCAACTCCGGACGGCTCGAATCTAGTCAAAATAACTTAATACCATAAATACAAACCATAGAAAGCAATTCCGGATAATAAAGTTTCAATCTTTAAAGAAAGTCAAAAATCAATTCAATATGTCAACCCCGGGCTCGCATATCAGAAACCCCACAAAACTGAAAAAATCCGAACACCCATTCAATAATGAGTCTAACCATACTAAAATTATCCAATTCCGACCTCAAATCGACCTTCAAACCCTCAATTTATTGTTTAGGAAAGTTTTCACAAAATTCCCCAATTTCTACAAATCAAAACACTAAGTAAATGATAAAAAATATGATGGAATCATGAATAATATGCAAGCTCGAGTTAAAAATACTTACCCCCATCCAATTCTTGAAAATCCCCTCCGAAATCACTCAAAATGGAACTTTCTAACTCAAAAGATGAAAAATGGAATCAAAACCTCGATCTCCACTATTTTTGCTCTGGTATTCCGCAACTGCGGCCTCCCAATCGCATCTGCAACTCTGCAGCTACGGAAAGGTCTATCGTAGGTTCGACACCCACTAAAGATCAGACAAATTCGCTTCTACGGACAAAACACGCACCTGCATTCCCACTTCTGCGGACCAAAAAGCGCTTCTGTCTTCGTACAAACGGCCATCGGAGGGAACAAAGAGAATAGTAGCAGCGTGCATGAAAATGGAAAATGCACCATCGTCTGGTGGTGGATAACCACCGGACCAACCTCTAAAGAATCCGTTCGAGTTGCGGACAATTCTAATCAAATAATTTCTAAAATCTCTACCAGCCGCTACAGATAATCTACTTGAAGTAACTGTCCCAAATGTAGGAGATTGGTAATATGTAGAAGAAGTAGCCGCTAATCAATGCACATGTCACAACATCGAAAGAGCTGAGAACTCCGACCACATGCAAAACTCCAAAGTGAATCTTGCGTTTGAAGAAACCACTTGAAATGATGTTATGGTGGTCCAAAATGACACATCAGAAGTGGAATGACTACGAGTACTTTGGAGGCGAGGTCCAAGTCAGTTTCACCAGAATCCAACCGGCATGATTTGATGCAGGTCAACCTGATCATGACACGTTTAAGCCTTCAAGACCATTCACGAGAAGTCAAGCTAAAGAGCTTCATGATGCACATTTGATGGTGAAGAAGAGCCAAGCATTTCTAAGCACATTATGATGTTTGTTGCTATGTTGAGAATGTTGTGTATTTATGAAAGACATTAATTATTACTTGTGATCATGTCTTGCGTGACACTTTAGCTACTTAGCCAATTTGTGGCTTTTTTGTTAATTGTTTGTTCCTAGTTAGCTTAGGACAAGGCCCATCTTATATAAGCCTAAAGACCTCATTATTTATAGTAGTTTTTGATGTTAAATTGAAGAATTTTCGGTAGCCACCTTGTGCTCCCAAACGTGTGACTTTAACTTTTCTAATTTTGGTGTGATTAAAAATTAAACTCGTTCCTTATTTGATCGAGCAGTTTGCAAGACAATCGTTGTCTTGAGGGTTTTTCGTATAGTATAGGTACTCGTTGATAATTCATAGAGCGTCTTACTTTTATCCTTTGTTTTCTTGTTTTCGCGTTTTATATTGCATCAGTTGGTCAAAGCATCTATGCGGTTGTCGATAGATTTTCTAAGATGGCTCACTTCATTCCCTGTAAAAAATGTGATGATGCACAACATGTTGCTTCTTTGTTCATTGCTAATGTGTTAAAGTTGCAAGGTGTGCCTCGAACTATTGTTAGTGATAGGGATGCTAAGTTTTTGAGTCACTTTTGGAAGTGTTTGTGGGGTGCTCTTGGCACCAAATTGTTATTTTCTACATCACATCATCAACAAACTGATGGTCAAACCGAGGTTGTTAATTGCACCTTGGGAGCTCTTATTCGAGCTTTAACCAAAGGGAAGTCCGTCACTTGGGCTGACCAATTAGCTATTATGGATTTTGCATATAATAGAACTGTTCATTGAATGACTAGCATTACTCCATTTGAATGTGTTTATGGTTTAATTCTTTGATACCACTTGATCTTGTTCCTTTGCCGAGAGATGCAGTTATTAGCATTGATGGAGAAAACCGGGTAGCCGGGTTGCTCGAATTGCATGCTAAGGTGAGGAAAATTTTGGAGGATGCTTACGAAAAGGTAGTGGTAAAAAAGAATAGAGAAAGGAAAAAGCTGGACTTAAAGAGAGGTGACTGGGTTCGGGTGCACTTCCGCAAGGAACGATTTCAAAACCATAGGAAAGAGAAGTTGGCTCCGCGAGGAGATGGACCATTTCAAGTGTTGCAGAAGACCAATAATAATGCTTATGTCATAGATCTGCCTGATGATTATGCCGTTTCTAAGACATTTAATGTCACTAACTTGACTCCTTCTGCTGCTTTGAAAGATGAAGAAGGTTCGATTTCGAGGACGAAATCTTCCCAAGAAGGGGAGAATGATGCAGGTCAACCTGATCATGATACGTTTAAGCCTTCAAGACCATTCACGAGAAGTCAAACTAAAGAGCTTCATGATGCACATTTGATGGTGAAGAAGAGCCAAGCGTATCTGAGCACATTGTGATGTTTGTGGCTATGTTGTAAATGTTGTGTAGTTATGAAAGACATTAATTCTTACTTGTAATTATCTCCTGCGTGACACTTTAGTTACTTAGAAAATTTGTGGGCTTTTTGTTAATTGTTTGTTCCTAGTTAGCTTAGGACAAGGCTCATTCTATATAAGTCTAAAGACCTCATTATTTGTAGTAGTTTTTGACATTAAATTGAAGAATTTTCGGCAGCCACCTTTTGCTCCCAAATGTGTGACTTTAACTTGCCCAATTTTGGTGTGATTCCAAATTGAACTCGTTCCTTGTTTGATTGAACAATTTGCAAGACAATCGTTGTCTTGAGGGTCGTTCATATAGTATAGGTACTCATTGATTCCATCAAGAAGGTAAGTGGACTAGTTCCTACTTGTTGTCTTGATAATTCATAGAGCGTCTTACTTTGTTTTCTTGTTTCCGCGCTTAATATTGCATCACAATTATGTAAAGAAATACCCCAGCACAGCCTAGCAGCCCAAGTGCTGGACAAAATGCGAGAGACACCAATGCAGGACAACACGACTCTGCTAATAAAGAAAGTGAAAAACACCAAAGGCATGGAGTCCAGCAGCTGTTTTGTCTACTCTTCCACAAGCTCAGATGAATGGCAATGGAGCTCAAAATGTCCCATGGGAACAGGCTAATAATTCTAAGTCTAAAATAACCAAGGAGTGCATTCAAATCAAATATTCACAACGCTGCTATAGCACCAAAAGATAATGTTGTTAATCAGTCCTCAGCCAAGGTTAATCAGGGCCCTGTTAGAGTGGCAAATGAGCAAAACAATCAGATAAAGAATAACATCAAGCCTGCCTATGTTCACAGACAGCCAAAACTATCAAAAAACTTTGATAAACCTACCAAAACCATAAATCCCAAAGCATCTACTCACAAACTAGATGAAGTCTTTGATAAGACTCTCATACAAGTTGCACCAACAACAGACCAAATGAAAAAGCCACAAAATCCCATAAAACCACCACTCCGCTCTGTCACTCATTCATTTGCTACCAAAATAAGAGCCAAACTTGCTGAAGAAAAAATTCCTATTGAGTTCACTCCACCAAAGATCACCACCAAACAAGGTCTGCCAGCTGTTATTTTCAAAATGGAGGATTGCATGGTCAAATTGGCTAACAGATGCCAATACACTGTGGTCGGAAAGTTTTCTAGCACAATGCCCAAAATAGAGATCATAAGTAGAAGTTTCATAACTCAAATAGAGTTAATGGAGGTGGGAAGATTGCACACTTCAACTCCAAGATTGTTTACATAGATCTAGACATTGCATACGACCATGCAACAAGCAATATATGTATATTCAGGGAAAATGATGAAAATTGAGGCTTGGTCTCCATTATTCAATTCTAATGAAGACTCACCAATAGTTCCTATATGGGTAGTCATTCCAAAACTTCCATGCATGTCTACTTAATGGATATCCTTGCTCCCATCTTATCATCTGTTGGCAAAGCTTTATTTTTGGACTTGGCTTTCTTTCAAAAAATAAGAGGCAGTGTAGCTAAGGTGAAGATGTAGATTGATTTCACCAAGGATATACCCTCAAATGTTTGGTTAGGATTCGATGAAGATCGAGATGCAAATAAGGATGGCTAGTGGTTAAAAGTTCAATATGAAAATGTACCAGATTATTGTTTATACTGTAAATACATTGGTCACTTGTCACACACATGCCCAAAAAAACTGAATGATGAGGAAATAAAAAAGAGAACTGGAGCCTTCATGGCCTCCAAGGAAAAGAGTTTAGAAGAAGAAGCAGGACCATCAAGTGGTCAAACAATACCAAAGCAATTAAAACTAGCCAAACAACATCAAAGGCCTGGGCAGGACAATTACAAGAGTAACTATCAGATCAACAATGAGCAGGAGAAGCTCAACATAACATTGGGGTTAACCCTCCAAAGAAAGACTGGGAAATAGAAAAGAAGAAGCATTTCAAAGGAATACTAAATCACACCAAGAAATCACAAATTATATACATTCAAAACAACAGAACAATCAACAATCAGAAACACTAGCAAAAGATTCCAGTATGCAACAAGCTTCAGATACTATCTCCAACTCATGCAATTACATAGGAGAGGAGTGGTGTTCCTATGAGTCATAGCCTGTCCATCCCTCACAATCCACCTATTGAAAATATGGAAGGAAGAGAGGATGACTAGGAAAATGTTCGGGTTGAAAATTTAAAGGATCAAACATCTCTTGCAGCCATTGTTCAATCAACAAGCACTTTAGGGGATAGTTCTGTGATTCAGATTTAGTCCACTCCTAACAGTCCTGCTACAAAAAAAATACTACGGGAAGAAAGAACGGTTAAGTAAATACTCAGGTTGAGAACCTTGATAAACATATTTCACCTGCAACCATTGATCAATCGACCAACATTCAGGGTGCAATCCAAGAAGAGACATAAATTTGTCTGATCGTCAGTTCCAAGGAAGTTAACCACAATGACAAGATAGTTAAAGGAGTTTCTCCTCAAACTCCTAAAGATGTGGCAACAAAATCAAAAAGCAATCCCAGTTAGAAAAAAAAAGACAAATGAGGAATTAGAGGGGTGCTAGTATACAAGTTGCACCCTAAGTAAGCAATGTGAATCAAATGGAATCCTTGGCTCATCAGGTTTTTACTGATTTTGATCCTCATAGTACTTAAATGAAGATCCCGCCTGATATCAGGATGAAGGAGTCAGCCCCCACACCTCATGTTGAGGAAGTTTCACAGGCTGCACACTTTATTTCTTCCACAGAAACTAATACTCAGACAACAACTACTCTCCATCTACATTATCTAATCCACAGACTGATCAACAAGTTAGAATGGAGGAAGATGAATACAATCACATACAACCTGAGGATGAAAGAAATTTTGGCGATGAGGCAGAAGATGAACATAGTGATGATATGGAGGGAGATGACACATGCAAACAACTACTGAATGCTATTAATGGGGCTACTGAATTGGAAAATGTGGTTTAATCTCATGGCCTGTCACCTAGAGGTAACACCTCTCGTTACCTCACTAGAAGCAAAGCAAGAAATTCTAAAGTAACACCAAAAATACCAACTTCTAAGAAGTTTTTATGATTAGTACAAGCATATGGAATGCAAGAAGTATCAGAACCAAAGGGGCCATTCAAAGACTCAAAACCTTGAAGCAACTTCACAAATCATCCTTTATTGTAGTTTTGAAACCATTTCTTGATGACACTCATGCCAATCACTATAGACTCCAGTTATCCATGCAAAACTCATTCTTCAATGTCAACAATAGAATCAAGGTATTCCGGGATCAAGACTTCACTGGCAATGTTATTGATCAGGATGAACAACATCTGACCATGGAACATCAACACACTAAAGCAGGGGAACTATTTTAGATCATTGTAGTCTATGCCAAATGTAAAATAGCACCGAGAAGACCACTTTGGGAGGTATTAAGGCGGATGTCCATGACATGCACAATTCTATGGTGTGTCATTGGTGACTTCAATATGATAACATCCATAGAAGAGAAAGTTTGAGGCATTCCTTACCAGATGAACAAAAGCCTAGATTTCCTAAGCATGATTGAAGATCGTGGTTTAGTGGATCTAGGTTTCTATGGAAGCAGGTTCACGTGGTCGAATTGAAGGCATCAATGCTCTATATTGTGGAAGAGATTAGACAGAGGTTAGGTCAATGATAATTGGCTGATTTCCCACCCAGCTACACCTATCACTCAGCTATCTTCAGCAGGACCTGATCATAATCCTTTGCTTATGGAGATGAATGTGAGATAAGATTCTGGTAGAAGATACATCAAGTCCCTCAATTACTGGGTTGAAAATGAGAGCTTTGTCGATACTTTAAGTATTGTCCAGATAGATATCCCCATATCAGAAACTTAAAGCATTGTCTGATGCTTTAAGTATATGGTCCAGACAACAATATGGGGACATCTTCGAAAAGGCTAAAGAATATAAACAAAATGTGAAGCAGGCTGAGATGAATTGGGCTCAAACAAATGATGAAACTAATAGAGTAGCATATCATGAGCTTCACACTCAATATGTGAGATACATGAAGCTAGAAGAGTCCATCCTGAAACAGAAAACTCAACTACAATGGTTTAGAGACGGGGATGCTAATTCCAAATATTTTCATAGTCTGATCAGAGGACGAAGAAGGAAATTGTTCATTCACAAAATCAAGGATGATGATGCGGAATGGAGTCAGGGTGATGAAGCTATAGGTGTAGAAGCCTGCAACTACTTTCAAAATCTCTTCACCCAAATAGGAGGTTCCATTAGAGAAGACCTATTGTTCTGTATTCCATCCATGATAACAGAGGAAGATAATGAGCTACTATCTAAGGATCCCACTATGGCAGAATGTAAAGAAGTTGTCTTTTTCATGAATCCAAACAGTGTTGCTAGTCTAGATGGTATGAATAGAAAATTCTTCCAATCACGTTAGAACATCATTAAATCTGATCTGCTGAACGTGGTCTTGGCTTTCTTTAGCGGTGCTAATATGCCAAAATATATGACTAGTGACTGCTTAGTCCTATTGCCCAAGGTGGATTTTCCAAACTCCTCAGCAGAGTTTAGGCCAATTAGCCTCAGCAACTTCATCAACAAAATCATCTCTAAAGTTATAAGCTCTAGGTTTGGTCCTATCCTTCCTAACATCATTTCTGCTAACTAGACAGGCTTTGTCAAAGGTAGTAACATTTCAGAAAATATAATGCTAGTACAAGAGATTGTCAATGATATAAAGAAATCCAACATTGGATCAAATGTGGTAATCAAGCTTGACATGGCTACAACTTAGGACATAGTTTCCCGGGGATTCACCTGCATAATGCTGAAAAGAATGGGCTTCATTGAGATGATCATTGACTTGATATGGAGAATCATGTCCAATAATTGGTACTCAATCATTATTAATGGTACCGGATGGGATTTTCAATCAACAAGGGGTCTGAAACAAGGAGGCCCCTAAGGCCCCATCCTTGATTATCATTGGTGATGAACTATTGTCCAAAATGCTCAACTACTTAACCCATGATCAGTTCTTCATGGTTTCTACATGGAAAGAAGAGGCCCACAGATCAATCACCTAAGTTTTGCTGATGATATTATAATTTTAATCTTTGGGGCAAAAACTTCCTTACAGAAGATCTTTGAGATTCTCAGTAGGTATGAAGACACTTCTGGCCAACAAATCAACAAATGGAAGAGTCATTTCATGACTGCCCCTTCTACTTTCAACACTACAGTGAGATGAGTACAACAAGTAACTGGTTTAAATAAGAAAGAATCTCTTCTCACATTCTTGGGATGCCCACTATACACTGGTTGAAAAAAGATTATTCACTTCAACTTCATTGTGGCTAAAATAGTTAACAGAATCAAAGGCTAGCATAGTAGGATTCTTTCCTTTGGAGGCCAGGTTACTTTGATCAAGAATGTGTTACAGTCAATACTCATACACCTTCTATCAGCCCTTTCTCCTCCTAAAAATGTCTTGAAATCTAAAAATTGGCTGCAACATTTTTTTGGGGAATGGAAAATGACAAAACCAAATATCATTGGTCCGCATGGAAAAAGTTATCTTTTCCAGTGAGTGAAGGAGGAGTTGGTTTAAAAACCATGAAAGATGTTTGTCAATCCATGGAGTACAAGCAATGGTTGTTATTTAGAACCAAGATGTCACTCTGGAGCAACTTTCTGAGAGCCAAATATAGCCAAAGGTCAAATCTTATATCCAAGAAATGGGATACTAGGCAGTCTCAAGCCTGGAAAAAAATGATGCTCGACAAAAAGTAGGTTGAGAAACACATTCTTTGAATATTGCATCCTGGCAATTGCAGCTTCTAGTGGGGCAATTGGTTGGGCACAAGTGATCTTACTACTTACAAAATTGAAGGTGGCAGGCCTGGAAATATTCCTGTAGCTCACTGGGAGAATGGTCAGCTGAACCTACAGGAACTAAACAGAGTGGCCCCACTCACAACATTCAAGACATAATGCAAACTCCCATCTACTACAAGCCACAATACTATGATCAACCTATATGGACACCCACAGTTTCTCTTTACATGTGCATCTACTTGGGAAGTGTTAAGGAAAAAGAAGCAGCCCAAAATGATATGGAACAAAAAAATCCCCTTTAAATGGTCCTTTTTCCTCTGGAGAGCTCTCAGAAACAAACTACCTATTGATGACATGATTAGTTACTTTGGAAATATTACTGCAACAAGATGTGTATGTTGTACCACACTTATTGATGAAAAAATAGAGCACATCATCAGTCAAGGCAATCTTGCTACGACTGTATGGAAGAAATATGGAGGTCCAACTAGTATTAAAACTGAAAACCTGCCTCTCATGTTAATCCTGATAAATTGGTGGCTTCACAAGAATAACAATGAAGTGCAGAAGTTGATCCTAGCCACTCTCCACATTATAATATGTTGGAATATGTGGAAAACAAATTTAGTGCTAAGTATGGTTCAAAGGCCTCCTCCATAGCTAGAGTAATCTTTTCCATCAACTATGATATACACCTACTTCTCCACACCAACTTTTCTACTATTTACTGTCCTTATAGATGGGGGAGTATATACTCTATCATTGAGAATATCAAACATCAATATACTATTATCATGTTAAGTGGACTAGACCTGCGGTTGGTTTCGTAAAAGTTAACAGAGATGGGAGTGCTTTGACCAATCCTAGGAGGATAAATGGTGGTGTCACTATCATAAATCACTTGGGTGCATTTGGAGGCAGATTCTGAGGTACTGATCAACTAGTTAACAAGCAATAATGATCCCCCTGGACCATTAAGATGAACATGCAGAAGCTGATAACACTTTGTGTCTAGTGTGAGAAGGTCATATACTCCCATGTTTATAGAGAAGTCAATACCCCTGTTGATTCATTGTCTAAATACAGCCATGATCTCAATGCATTAATGCAGTTTCCCAACACTTCCGATCTACCTCCTCATATCAGGGGCCAAATCCAACAAGATATTTTGGAAACCCCTACTTTCTGACACAGAAAGATTCAAAGAATCATTACACCCCCACATTTGGCTTACACATTTCTCATGGTTATGGTTGATAAAAATAAACTAAGGGGAGCATACCACTTTGTCCAAGTGCACATCATGGAACATTATCAAATTATCATTAGTAGGAAGTGGTAACAGCTCTTGACAGCATGGCTTTCACTAACCTGTTTGTTTTCATGTGCAGGTACAAAGGGTACACTCATAGAATTAATAGGCCTCCAAGGTGTGGTATTACCTTGGGTGCTTAATCTGTTGGAGGTCTTTCAATACTATAAAGAGTGACGGTCTCTGGAGTTCTTACATACAGCTAACCTTCAATGCAGGCAAATAAAAACACCACACCAACAATCACCAGCACAACACCTGAATATCAGTATAGCCTCAGCAGCCTTCTACAATAGCCCAGCTCCACTTCAACACTACTATAAACACATTAAGACCTACTGCCACTCTCAGGAGACTCAATTCCATTCCATAGCCAGCACCTCACATATTACACCAAATCTAAGAATCGACAAGAATCGGGGAATAATGTTGCATACCCACAATCCAAGGATAGTAGACAAAAAGATACATATCTTTTATTCCCTTTTCCTTTTAGCAGGTAATTGTTCCTGGGGTATGCTCAACTATTTACTAACTTTCAATGTGTGGTATCAGCAATCCCTATGCTCATCCTATTGAGAGTTCATCAAAGGTCACAAGCATGTCAGATTTTGGCTCATTGTGTAAATGCAACACTATGTATTGACTAGAGAACAAAACAGGATACCATAGACTTGCTCCCAAGCAGTAGCTTCTCTCTTATTTATACTCTCACAACTCACAAGAATCTGAGAGCAACTTACAAGAAGGAGAAAAACAAAATGCTGCAGATCACAGTTTGTAAAAACAAATATCTAGGAGCTGAACACTTTCTTCTTCTCTTTTGGGAGAAAGATAAAGGGACCCCTTATTTCAATCTTGTTTGTTGAATTTTGCAGGTACAAAGGGGAGTCCCAGATCATTGATGAATTCTCAATGTTTGGTATCAGCACTTCAAGTGCTCATTCTGTTGAAAATTCATCAATCATCTTGGGAATGCCAACTCCAACATGCCATTTTGGGTCACATAAGACATTCAGACATGCTTGTCATGTCTGGGGGCTCAAACCTATTTGTCCAATATGGCACAACCCTCAGATTCCAAGCAATCACATACAATGACTTCTGCCAACTTAACAACCAATTGGACACAACTAGGGTACAAACCTAGCTGTCTTTTTTTTCTCTATTGGTACTCACCATACACAGCATATGGAACCATACAACACATATACATGTTCCCAAACAATGGATAAACTGGACAGATCTAGGGGCTCGAACCTAAAGTATCAGTTTGTCAAGTTTACTATCACCCTCTAGGGGTAAAGATGTACACACACACGCACAAATGTTGGTTATGGAGTGCACCAGCCACCGGATACCATCAGCTCCACCTGACTCAACTTTTCTGTCCTGGACGAAGACAATAATCACTCATCACCTAGTGTAGAGCATATTAATGCACTGGGTCACATAGGAAATACCATGTGCATAGACTCTTCTATCAGCTTCAAACACAGAAAACATGTTGTGTCAATACCAGGCTCCCTTTTGTTAGCTATCTTCAACTTAGTCATTGATAAAACTATGTTGAAGACAGTCTTATTTATAGGATGGATGTACCTACATGTTAAATGTAGGATCTATTATCTTTGGAAGGTCTCTCTCCAACTCTTTTGCATAGTTGACATAGGTTTACATTGTATAGTTGACCTAGGATCACTTCACATTATCTTTTATGATCCAAATGTCGATCAACTATGGATAGATATCTAGAAACTCACTATAGTCTAACTTCACATAGGTTTTTGGATCCTTTCTATTGTTCTGTCTGGACAATCAATTGGTATTCCACCATAGGTTTGGAGGTAAGTTTCATGTCCCCCTCTGTTGATGTAATTTGCTTCACTTATGTAGATAAAAACCCTAGGCAAAATGCCTAGTGGATTTTACTACCAAAAAAATAGCACTTCTGCATGTCCGCACCTGCGGATGACCTCCGCTCCTGCGATCCCAGACCATCACAGCCATATCCGCTCCTACGACCAAATCCCTCACACATGCGGGCTCCAAGATGCGGAAACCTCCTCGCATCCGCAGTCTCTGCCAAGCCCAGCTACTCTTCGATTCTACGATCACCACGCCGCATCTGTGTTCAAGCTCACCGTAGGTGTGATGAACCCAGAAACTCAGCTGTTCACAGCAATTTCCCTATGTCCCAAGAGAACCTAAAATCAATCTGAATCATGCTGGGGGCCCCCGGGACCCCTTCAAACGTACCATAAAGTACTAAATCACATAAAGAACCTACTCGAGGCCTAAAATCACATCAAACAACATCAAATATACGAACCGCACCCCTATTCAAACCTATTGAATCAATGAACATTCAACTTCCAAAACTAACGCTGAATCATACCAAAGCAATTATGAATTACCTCAAATTTTGCGCACTAGTCCCAAATGAAACAATGGACTTAAATCGACTCTCGGAATCAAAAAATGAACCCGATATCTATAAAGTCAACCCTCGGTCAAACCTATCAACCTTCCAAACCTTCAATTTTTTAATTTTCGCCTAAAAGTCTGAAATCCACCTACGAACCTCCAAATCCATATCTGGACATATGCCTAAGTTTGAAATAACCATACGAAACTATTGAAATCATCAAAACTCCATTCCGGGGTCGTCTACAAAAAAGTCAAACTCCGGTCAACTCTTTCAACTTAAGCTTCCAACTTTAAGACTAAGTGTCCCAATTCACTCTGAAACTCACCCGAAACCGAACCAACTTCCCTGGAAAGTCACGAAACCATAATTTAACATAGAGAAGGCGATAAATAGGGAAACAGAATACTTAAAATAACTGGTTGGTTCGTTATGCATGTCCGGTGTGAGGATTTGAAGATTGGGCAGTTGCAGTCCTCCTTAACAGTTGGGATACTAGAAGGGTGAATTGAGGAGGGATACCTACTAACATGTCAAGTCTCTGAAGATGCAAAAGCGGCCTTCAGTTGAATGTCATTAGCGGTGCTGAGATGTTGTCGTATGATGGTGCTGACAATGGGAGGTTTAGAATCGACATCGTCATCCTTGTCCTTGATTTTCTTTGGGCCTCCACCAAAGAGAAGACCAGTATTTCCAAAGAGTGCAGCGAAAGAAGCCATGGTAATAAAAGGTCAGTAAAAGTTTTGCTAAGAAAGTTGGAGGAGATTGAAAAGTTTCTAAGAAAATGCATGGAAGAAGATAGACATATGAAAATTTTGGAAGTAAAGAAGTAGAAATAATGTGTAGAAAGGGAGTCATAGACGGCAAAAATTATGGTCATGATTACCTCAAAATTGACGAAAGTATTTGCTGAATCGTGGGGCAACACGTGTTGGGGTATTAAATGCGAGAAGACGTGCGTCCTTTCAAGCTTCAGAGATTGTTCATGAACCTTTCCGCCAAGAAAGGAATCTTCACCAACTTCCCGGTAACATTAAGATGTGTCACCGAAAAGTAGGGGACTATTTGTATGGGGTAAAATTGGCTTATAACAGATGGTCGAGTGGTAGCTTGACACATGGAATTGCAGATAAGAAAAAGGTAAGTCAGGTAACAACCAGTACTGGACACAAAAAATGTAATCGACATCGCGTAAATCTCGAAGGGAGCATAGTTAACGAGAGGAGATCAAGGGTTTGCCGTCACATAACATTTAATGAACGAATATTCTCTAACATTAAATGAGCGACCGTTGTAGAGAATATTTGTATTCGTGACCTACCGTTACATATTCATCAATGACATTTTTATTATCATTTACGAGGGGCTTGATCAAAAGATCTTGTTTCCCTAGGTAAAACTATAAATAGCAGGCTCAACAGACATTGTAAGGGCACGAAATTTTTTGTAGACATAAGCTATATTTTACTTTTGCTCTGAATTAAATAACATTATTTGCACTTTATCATTGCTTTCATGTTGTATTTGCTGGCATTACGTTCGAAGCCAGACTTGTCATATTCTTCAATTTCAATTGCTAAATCTCATTGTTAATATTATCTCTTTATCATTTTTGGATCAACTAAGTTCGGTGATCTATAAACCACGTAACAAATTTAACTGTATCATTTTACGGGTAAACCGCCGCACCTCTCCTGCTGAACAAATCTTAATCCCATAAAAAAAATGACTAGTTCCAATGCACCGCCGTCTCAACATTAACTATCCCAGCATACATAAATAGTGACATAATGAAAAACTAGGCGTCCTCGTACCATTCCGACGGGCCCCATACCATTGTGCAGTAATTTATAAAGTATTAACATGCAACCATGCTATCTGTTTACCCTTGGCTTCGGATAACAATTAAATTTGTACATGGTTTTAAGGACACGTGATTTGGTTTTATACAAATAAAGGATGAATGAAAATAAAGACTGAATTCAGTAAGTAAATTGAGATAGAATACAAACCCCCAATACATAATAGCTTCACTGTGGTAGAATTCTCTAAGACAGACAAAATATGAAGCAAATGGATAAAGAAAACAACTAGAGCATACTGTATTTTTGTATATTGATCGTTGATTGTGTGATGTGTTTTGCAATTATGCTTCCCCTTTGTATATGGAGGGGAATGAGTCTTATAAAGTGTAAAAAAACCTATCTACAAGGTAAAATATCCCTAGAATTAATGGCTTCAACGTCTTTGCTGATTTTTGCCGTGATTCCCGCCGAGATATTTATCTATCACGGGATTTCTGGTCCTTCAGTTACGCAAATCTGATAATTTTACCCTAGGGTGTTTTACCCTAGTCGACCTCAACGATCTCGTCTCGGGCGCCTTGGCTTCGAGCTCCATTCCGATGGCATCCGGTCTTGGCCTTCATCTCTCGTTGTCTCGATCTCGGCCTATCGACCAGTGACTCCAATCGACGCCGGTCGTACGAATTCGAAACCGATATTCCCTATGCAAGCGATCAAATTCGACCACATGCAGATAGTCCCCTCATTTTTTGGAGAGTAAGGATGAAAAATGATATGAGCCGCCGCTTTTAAGATTAGGTCAAATGGAGACACAATTATGGCGCGTGACACGGAATTCGGGCCATCACATCAAAAGAAGCAAAACGTCATATTGATAAATGACGGCAGCATGATGACGTACGTGGCAAGTATCAAAAACGTCTTTTCATAGACCAACTGAAGACAAACCTCTGCAACGTCTGCAAATGCTAATTAATGCTTCCTCATTTTGGGACTCGAGCCGCCACCTTTAAGAGGGTATAAATAGCCCTCTTTTCCTTTAGTTCCAAAGTTTGCGTTATTTGAGCATTATATCCTTCAAGTCCTCTGAGTTTGTTCACAAGTGATCTTCTCCTTTGTTCTTGTCTTACCCCTACGTCTACTAGCCTTTTCTAGTCTTTATTCCTAATGGCAAAGACATCCAAATTTGTTTCCCAGAAACAAAACCCCTCTTCTTCTCAACCCGCTGAAGAAACTTAACCTGTCGTTGTTGAGGAAACTACAACTGAGCCCCCTCTAAAAGCGCTCGTACCGGTTGGGTGTTCAATCGATTTCGATTTAAGGTAGAGAAGGCTTTTGTTGTTCCGGGCCAGGGCGAACTGGTCACTAGATACATTTGTTCGATTATGAACAAAATCATCGATATGGTGAAGGAAGATTGCAACTGGATTGGTAAGGACGTGGTGGTTCCCGCACTGGGAGAGGCGATTACCACCCACGTGGAGGGCTACTTGAGTGTTTACACTTATCCCTTCAGGTTGGGCCCTTTGGACCCCATTATCATCGCCTTTTGCAAAAGGTATGATGTAACGCTGGGCTAGATTCACCCCTCCGTTTGGAGAATAGTCATTCTCTTCCAATTTTTTGTAAGTAAGATCGATGGGCACCCTTTCACCCTCGATCATCTCTTACGGTTGTACAGTCCCCGACTATTCCAAGGGGGATTAATAAAACTTGCTCGCCGGGCAAGCAAGGCCCCTTTCTCGAGCATCGACGAGGACAGGGATCGAGATTGGATGAGCTGATTTGTTCGAATAAAGACATCGGACCTGATTCCTGCCGAAGACATGCCGTTCCCTGAGAAGTGGAACATGAATTGTAAGTGCTATATTCCTATTTCAATCTGTCTGGTGTTTTTCCTTTGTTATCTCACTAACCGATTTCTCATGGTGTAGCTGTTTCTCGAACGCCGGCTGCGATTATGCACTTGAAAGAATGGGTTGAGAAGGTGGTGTCTCAAAGGACCTATTCGGAGCGTGCCTGGCGCGAGATATCGAAGGGCTGGTGGGAGGCCAAAAATCATGGTGAGACCGATAACATTTGAATTCTACGATTTATATTACTGATAATGTTGCTGACTTATAACTTACTTCGCTTTTCATTTGCAGGTCTATCGAAGGACGTTGAAATGAGGCCAGTGTCCCCTGATAGAGAGATTTCCCGCCATCCCCCTGCCTCAGAGCAGGAGAAGGAGAAAAAGAAAAAGGAAGTCCCCAGTTCTTCTGGGCCCGAGAGGAAGAAGCCGAAGAAAAGTATAGCTCATAGACTCAAAATCTCGGACATAGCTTATCAATTGGACAACGAGTCCGAGGAAGGCGAAGATCTCAAACTTTTGGGCAGCGAGCCATCTCGGGCAGTCCCCGAGCAGAGGGCCGATGAAACCCATCTTCATCGAGTAGAGGACCTCGAGGTGGGGGCGAGAACTGGGGCTTCCGCCGACGCGGGAGAGGCGACGTAGGGAATCTTGGGCCACCCAGAAACAATGGACTCCCTTCTTTCTCGGAGTCAACTCTTAACGAAGCCCAAGCCGCAAAAGCACATTCCCTGAGCAAAGGCCCTATACCGGAAGGACCCTTTCAAGGTTTCTTCGACGGCGTGCCATCGGCGGATACTTTTGGGCTCGAAATGCCGAAGAAGAGTCCTTCCATTGGAATGAGTAGGGCATCTTTCGGTCCAAAGCTGGTCGATAGATTTCCTGCTCCGAGTTCAGACCCTGATCGAAAACGAATAATAAGGTTTGCTATTCCCGAAGATGCTAGGGCCCTTTCTGCACCTATGGGGGTGGCTAGTTATCTTCAGTGTTTGGTGACCGAAGAAGATCAGGCTGCAATGGATGAGGTGGATGCAGCCTGCTTGTTCAATGAGGCTCAACAAGCATCAAATAAGGTAAGCTTCCGATAAGCCTTGTCTGGTGTTCGCCATTTTACATTTCAAACTTTGACTAACTGTCACATTTTCTCTTGTACTTGTAGGCCTCGGTGCTTCATCATAAGGCTTTTCATCAACAAAGGGAAGAAAAGGCACGTCATGAGCGGCTCGAAGGGGAGATGCCGACCCTTCAGGCCGAACTAGACTTTGTGCGTAAAGAAAATTATGGCATGATCGACCAGATGGGGCAACAGCTCGACCAAATAAACCGGTTCCGATCTGAGGGGAATGAGGTCAAAGCAGAAATCGTTGAAATGAGAGCCAGGAACGATCTACTGACTTCGGAAAAAAAGACCCTCCAAGCTCAACTGGTTTCTTCAAAAAATCAGTTATCGGAGGCAAAAGAGAAAATCGGGGCTCTGACTAAGAGCACCGATACGCTTCAATCCCAAGTCAAGACGCTCACTTCGGATCGTGAAATTTTGGTCAAAGCAATCAGCAAAACCAGAGGTTGTTGCATCCAAGGCTGAGGCCGATGAGTTAGTCGCCCAATGCAGGGTCGATGCCGAGGCCTCTCAGGAACAATCGAAGATTTTGGTCGAATATACCAAGTGCCAAACCCGCCTATCTATTCTTGAAGAGTTACAAGCTCGGTACTTCGATCTATTAACCGAGATCGATGATGCCAGAAAACAGGCCTTCCCAGAAGAAGAAAAAGAAGAAGAAGAAGACTCCGAGAATTCTGAATAAAGCGCCTCTTTTGTATATATATATATATATATATATATTTTTGTAATGAAGTCCCCATTTCTGTAACATACTCTGTTCATATATAAAGATCTTCTTTTCTTTCCATTTGTGGATGACTTATTTTGATTCTCCCTACTAGAACCGATGGTTCGTCTTGTTGAATTTTTCTGTTCTTCAGGCTTAGTTTAGACTTAGCCAATTTCAAGATATGCCTTAGCAGACTTTCCCTTTCTTCGATCGAGTTGGTAAGGCCTTAGCCTCGAAAAGGTCAAGGGTTTGCCTCAACAGGTCTTATTCCCCCTCGAGTTTTATTAACTCGATTCGGCCTTAGCCTTTTAAGGAATCAGGGTTCGCCTTAATAGGTCTTAGTCCCCTTCGAGTTTCATTGACTTGATTCGGCCTTAGCCTTTTAAGAAATCAGGGTTCGCCTTAATAGGTCTTAGTCCCCTTCGAGTTTTATTAACTCGATCCGGCCTTAGCCTTTTAAGAAATCGTGGTTCGCCTTAACAGGTATTATTCCCCCTTTAGTGATTTTTGTATGAAACTTTGAGCAATGCTAGCTTTTTGACTGAACAACGAAAATCGAAATGGCCCTTAGGCTCAAAGATAAAATATCGGCGCAAAAGAACTTTCATTAGCATTCAACGCTTGTACAATTTGCTTAGGGGATAGATCAATCTATTTGGGCACAGTTCTTTTGACCATTTGACCCTTGCATTGATTCCTAATGATCTATGAAAAGTCCCCCCGAATTAAAGTAGCTAAGCAGTGAATTGAAGTAGCTAAGCAGTCTTCTGATATTTAAGGTCGATCGAAGTTTAGCACCGAACATTGTTGCCTTTGATATGCAACCGATCTAAGTTAGCACGTTTCCTGATTGCCTCATTAAAAACCTTGCCGTAAAACCCAATTTGGGACAAAACCGGTCGAAGGGAAAAAGAGTGCAACGCGTGCTTTCAGTCCTAACATCCTGTGCTTTCCGATTTGAGGTTACTTCACTTGATACCTGCAGGTGTTAGTAACATAAAACAAACAAATGAAAGATCATGCCTCAACAATAGTATCGTTTCAATTGTCTTATGTTCCAATTGTTCGGCAGCTGTTTGTCGTCCATTGTTCCAAGCTTGTATGATCCCTTTCCGGTGATCTTTAAAATGGTGTAAGGCCCTTCCCAGTTCAGCCCTAACTTTCCTTCGTTTTGGTCTTGAAGTGTCGAAGATTGGCTCTCCGGTTGTAGTACCTTTCAATCTTTTGCTTTTGGGCGGCCATTCGAACAAGGGGTGCTTCCCTTCTTTCATCCAATAATTCCAAATTGGTATTCATAGCTTCGCGATTCGATCCTTCAGTTGCATAGCGGAATCTGATACTCGATTCGCCTACTTCGACTGGTATCAATGCTTCAGCACCGTACACTAGGGAGAAAGGAGTGGCCCCGGTGCTGGTTTTCTCGGTTATGCGATATGCCCATAGATATTCGGGCAATATTTCTTTCCATTTCCCCTTCGCGTCGGTTAACCTCTTGTTGAGGTTTCGAATTATGGTTTTGTTGGTCGATTCAGTTTGTCCGTTGCCACTGGGGTGATAAGGCGTCGATAGGATCCTTTTGATCTTGTTATCTTCGAAGAACTTCGTCACTTTGCTGCCGATGAATTGCTTGCCATTATCGCACACGATCTCTGATGGCATCCCAAATCGACATACGATGTGATCCCAGATGAAATTGATCACTTCCTTTTCCCTAACCTTCTCGTATTCCTGCGCTTCAACCCATTTAGAGAAGTAGTCAGTCATAAAAAGAATGAATTGAGCCTTACCTGGCGTGTAGGGAGAGGGCCGACGATGTCCATTCCCTATTTCATGAATGGCCAAGGCGACAAAACCGAATGCAGCGTCTCCCCGGGCAGGTGGATCATTGGTGCTTGCCTTTGGCACTCGTTACGCTTGCGAACGAACTCCTTTGCATCTTTTTCCATATCGATCAAGTAATAGCTAGCTCGGATTATTTTACGAACCAAGGATTCGACGCCGGAATGATTCCCGCATGTGCCTTCGTGTATTTCCCTTAAAATATACTCGGTGTCACCCGGTCCAAGACATATCATGAGAGGGCCACCGAATGTCCTTCTAAATAGGGTTTCGTCATCGGATAAACAGAACCGAGCTGCATTCGTTCGCAATGTTCTCGATTCTTTTGGGTCTGAGGGGAGCTTACAGGAGCTGAGGTAATCTATGTACTTATTCCTCCAATCCCAGGTAAAACTTGTTGAATTGATTTCGGCATGGCTTTCCTCCACCACCGACCTCTAAAGTTGTATGACCTTCTCGGAATCGATCTCATCATCTTCGACCGATGAACCCAAGTTGGCGAGGGCGTCGGGCTCACTGTTTTGCTCTCGAGGTTGTGTTGCAAGGTCCATTCTTTAAAACTACGCAGCGTGACTTGAAGCTTGTTCAAATACCTCTGTGTTCACCCTTCTCTGACTTTGAAAGTCCTGTTAGCTTGATTGACTACAAGGAGGGAATCGTACTTGGCTTCGATCCGGCGAGGTCTTCTCGGAGTGAAACTTGCTCGAGTTCCTCGACCGTTGATTTAGTTGCATCGGATTCATCGGGACCGACGAATGACCGGGGAACCCCGTAGTTGTCATATTTGAGATGCTCCTATTCACCTTCGTTTGTCGAAGATGATGCCTGTGATTGCTATTTGATCCTTTGAGAAGGAGCTGCTGGTATCGGTACTGCTTCTTCCACTGCGAACATCTCTTTTGCAGCTAGCTGTTCCCCGTAAACTGTTACAATCCCATTAGCCGATTGGAATTTCGGCACTTTGTGTAGCGTTGAGGGCACCGCTCTCATATCTTGAATCCACGGTCTCCGGGGCAGGGCGTTGTACCTCATGTCTCCGTTAATTACGCAGAAGTTTGTTCCTCGAACGGTACCGGCAGTATTTATCAGTAATGTTATTTCGTCTTTGGTCGTTTCGCATGCCATGTTGAATCCATTGAGAATCCGAACTACAGGGACAATTCGGTCTGTCAGCTCGAGCTGTTCGATAACCCATGATCGGATTATTTTGGGTAAACTACCGGGATCGACCAGTACACGCTTTACCTTCGTTTTTTATACAAGCACCGATATTACTAACGCGTCGTTGTGAGGTTGCAAAATTCCTTCTGCATCTTCCTCGCTGAAATTCAAGATACCCTCCATCGCATAATCCCGAGTGCGTTTTTCCCGGCTGATGGATATTTTAGTGCTCTTTAATACCAGACCTTGGGGCGCATCTACCCCGCCGATGATCATATTAATTGTGTGCTGAGGCTCCTTCTGGTTCACTTGCTTATTCCCATTCCCATAATGGTTTTTGGCTCGGTCGCTCAAAAACTCCCGAAGATGCCCATTTTCGAGCAACCGTGCCACCTCCTTTCTCAACAGTCGACAGTCTTCTGTCCTGTGCCCATGTTTACTATGGTATTTGGATATTAAACTTGGGTCTCTTTTGGCAGGGTCTGGTTGTAGCAGTCGAGGCCACTTAGTGTCCTTAATACGACCGATGGCCGACACGAGAGTAGCCGAATCGACGTTGAAGTTGTATTCTGATAGTCGAGGTACTTCTCGATGACCAGTGGTCTCTCTAAATTGTTTCTCATCAAGGGTCCTCGGTTGTTCCGATTATGATCGTTCCTCCTTTCCCGTTTCGGGGAGCCCTGCCTTGCTGGAATGACCTTCCTGTCCCCAGGATATGGTCGATGCCTGTCTCTGCTCGATCTCAACTCTCGATATATATCCCTTCGAACCCTATCATGAGTTCTGATGGCGTAGACCCCGAAGGGGCTCCAAGTTGGTCATCCTCGACTCTGATCTTTGACTGGTATCGGTTGTGTATATCCGCCCATGTGGCGGCCGAATATTCAATCAAGCTCTATTTAAGCTGCTGCGAAGCCGTTTAACTTCGAGCGTTGAGTCCTTGGGTGAAGGCTTGTACGGCCCAATCGTTAGTGACCGGTAGTAGGTCCATTCGTTCCATATGAACACGAGATACAAATTCCCTGAGCATCTCGTTATCCTTTTGTCTAACTTTGAATAGGTCTGATTTCCACGTCTCCACTTTAATGGCACCTGCATGTGCTTTAACAAAGGTATCCGCAAGCATGGCAAAAGAATCGATAGAATTCGATGGCAAATTGTGATACCAAGTCATTGCCCCCTTTAACAAGGTTTCTCCAAATTTCTTCAAGAGAACGGACTCGATCTCATTGTCTTCTAAGTCGTTTCCCTTTATAGCACACGTGTATGCTGTCGCATGCTCGTTTGGGTCAGATGTCCCATTGTATTTGGCATGCGAAATTTCTTCGGTATGGGTTTTCGAGCGGCGGTTGACAGGAAAGGTTTCTGCACCAATTTCTTGGAATCTAAGCCTTTCAATATCGGGGGTGCTCCTGGGATTTGATCCACCCTCGAATTATATGTCTCCACCTTTTTGTCGCTGGCCTCGATCTTCTTTTCGCCAGACTCGACTCGTCTGGTTAGTTCCTCGAGCATCTTCATGATCCCAGAATTCACCCCCGATCCGCCTTCGCTCGGTTCCTCTGCGATTGGTTCATTTTCAGGGATGGTTCTCGAGAAGGGCCGGCCTCAGCCTTACTCGAAATTTGGCTCCGATTTTGCAGTTGGGCAATGGCCGCTTGCTGGGCTTGCAACATGTTGAAGATCATCCTGAGGTTAATATCGTCCCCTTCGTCGTTTTGAGTTGTTGAACGGTGTTCTCTACGAACACTGTTTGATGGGCCAGTAGTCCGATCCACATCGACCGCCATTTGTGAATTAGCGTCGACTGGAACTTCATCACCGGGCGCTATGTTGTTGTTTTCGCCCTGGTGCTCAAACTCGCCATCGACGTACATAGGCACAGATTGTGAGTGTGACATGGTTGTATTGTAATCTGAAATCAAAAAAATTCTCCAAAGAACAAGCGTAAAATAATTTGTGTGATAGAAAGTTGTATCAAACGCTCACTATTATCCTTAGCCCCACGGTGGGCGCCAAACTGTTTACCCTTGGCTTCGAATAACAATTAAATTTGTACGTTGGTTTTAAGGACACGTGATTTGGTTTGATACAAATAAAGGATGAATGATAATAAAGACTGAATTCAGTAAGTAAATTGAGATAAAATACAAACCACCAATATAGAATAGCTTCACTATGGTAGAATTCTCTAAGATAGACAAAATATGAAGCAAATAGATAAAGAAAACAACTAGAGCAGACTGTATTTTTGTATATTGATCATTGATTGTGTGATGTGTTTTACAACTATGCCGCCCTTTTATATAAGGAAGGGAATGAGTCTTATACAAGGTAAAAAACCTATCTACAAGGTAAAATATCCCTAGAATTAATGGCTTCAACGTCTTTGCTGATTTCTGTCGTGATTCCCGCCGAGATATTTACGTATCACGAGATTTCTGGTCCTTGAGTTACGCAAATCTGATAATTTTACCTTAAGGTGTTTTACCTTAGTCGACCTCAACGATCTCGTCTCAGGCGCCTTGGCTTCGAGCTCCGTTCCGATGGCATCCGGTCTTGGCTTTCATCTCTCGATGTCTCGATCTCGGCTTATCGAGAAATGACTCCAATCAACGCCGGTCGTACGAATTCGAAACCGATATTCTTTATGCAAGCGATCAAATTCGACCCCATACACTATCACATAACGGCTCGCAGGTCTCATCACATACGTAACCCAAGTCTTGACGAGAAATATACATAACACGACTACGCATAACATATATAACCCACGACAGTGTCTAATGAGCTTAAATGTAAAGAATGTAACCAATGTTCGGGACGCTGCTCGGCTGTCACGACTGTTAAAGCATAAACTCACCGACCGCGGAAGACAGCTGTCCAAATGTGTGCCACAAACAAGTGTATAGAGACTCTTTCACGAACCAGTGCTTATAAGGGAAAAAAAACCATCTAAAGAAATTATGCAATGTGGGAAAAATGTTTCTCCAGCACAGCCAATAATTTCATATTTGCCAAAACAAGCTCTTAATCATGGAATTTGATGTTTCAAATATATCATGTCTGAATCTTAAGTTCCAGACTACACACAAGAATTTAAAATTTTGATATGCTTGGGTTTAGACTTTATAGGGAGAAAAGGAACTAGAATTTTTTCAAATTTAATATAGACACAAAAAAAGACCTCCTTTATCTTCATATGTCAGATCTTTGAGGTATAATGAGTCTAATTTAAATTAGTATGTAATAATTTGAATTATTCAGTAGTTTATCCCTGCGTTCAAAATAAAATTGCAAAAACACAAAACAGTAAGAAAGTTTCGAGCCCAATAGAAAACTGTATTTTCTTAAGGTATTTAGTGCTAACACAATTGCCCAAGGTTTAGATTAATTCCTCCCAAGATAGAATAGAATTATTCTGTAATACTAGAAATAGAAGTTATAAAATTCAGCGAACTCAACAAACGGCAGTAAATTACACTTGACGCTTAGGCTTGTTTTGGAAAAAAAAAAATTAAGTAGAGAAGCGCGAAAGTATATAAGAATTTTCAATGTCTCGACATATGAAAAATGAGGCCAAACCTCTCAATTTATAAATAATGAAAGGATGAAATGGAGAAGTGCAACCCAAAAGGTGTCTTTTCACGTTCACACCTTATTAAAAATTCAATAATCCCCCGAATGAATGGGGAATGACTATATTTCAAAAATTCATGCATGAAATTATTTTGTGATTTGCATATAAAGATTAATCACATCTAAATAAGTACATTTTCCTTTGAGCTTTCTGTAGTAAAAATATATCGGATATACTCGGTCAATCAGTAGATTTGATATTTTTGAACCGTCGAACTTTGGTGTAGTAATCATAAGCCAAACAATCCATCCTTAACCGTCTTTTGTTATTATTGTTGTGTTCGTTTTTGCCATGAAAATGACTTGGCTTCATAAGTGCATAAAGAATTAGCCTTACCGAATTCTACTTGAAGCGGCTTATAATTCACATTTACACAGGTGATTCATAAACGTGTAATCCCGTAGATACACTATTTGAAAATATCATATCAAACTTAAAAAACTATTAAAAAGCTTTAACACATTATCCTTTTTACTACCATTGTCTCATCATGAGAATGGACCATGATCTTTCAAATCAAAGCCTTAAAACACCTTTTGTCCTGAAACCCGTGAATCCCGATGCAAATTCCTTTTTCAATCAGAAAATTAAAAACGCTTCAAGTCTGAAAACCGTAGCTTGAAGATATAACTTCAAATCGCCTGAATTATCTCGTGCCACGTCAAATCAGAGCATACATGAAGCCTTCTTCAGAAAATCATCATGGAATCTGATACGTAGAGGTCAAACATAGTGACCTTTGGGTTTAGAGTTGTCCGTTGGTTCGAAGCTTCAACAACCAATTATCCTTCACTCAGGTAAACTCAATACTGAATTTCTCCTCTCTCTTATGATTTTCATTCGATTTGCTATCATCATTACCATGAGTCACTCTCCACCATCCGATTCGAATTCTCTGAACCCTAGAGCCTTAATGGCACTATAAATAGAAGCCTTTAATGTTCTCATCTACCACAACCTAACAAGACAAAATAACAAATCAATCACTTTATACTGAAGAGATATACACACAAAAAAACACTGAGAAGTTTAGCCTTAGGTTTTACACTGTTTTCCTTTTCCTTTTTGTTGAGTACTATCGCCCGTTTAAACTTGAGTGTTCTGGGATTTTATGCAACTGAAAAGAGCTCTCGTTTTTTCTACTGCGCTAGAAAAGGTCAGCACCTCTCTCACTTTCCTCTCTTGAATGATACAATACTGCCAAGTTAGGTTATGTATATTGCAATTGTTCTATGGTGTTTACTATATTAATACTTGTGCTCTGTTAGTTTAACAGCCTCTTGTAATTAGTTGTCCTTCTATGAGTCTTTAAGCGATAGTTGATTAAGCCCTAATTGATTCTTGCTGATCTTATTTCCTGAGTTCCAATAGTCTACATGTTTAAGTTGTCATATGTTCATGTTCACATGAACCCTATAAGCTTTGTCGTTATGCATTAACCCTTATCCTCGCCTGTTGCATTTTTGTTCCTTGCCTGTTGCATCTTTGTAGCTTGTGAGTTTCTAAAATTGATCCTATATTCGGATGACTATAATTGAATGAATTTTAAGGTGTTTCAATTTATATTCTCTATCCCTTTATGCACTAGGCAGAAATTTTGAGTGTTCATATACCATGTCCTTTTGTTTAAGACTGTAGGACTGCTTCTTCTATGTCCTTTCGTTTTGTTTAGTCTCCTTGTTAGTTCTGTTGACTTGATCTTATTTGAACTAAACCTCTCTTTTCTTCTCTTTGTAATCTTGTTGTACACACTTATTAAGGATAATTCATCTTTTCTCATAATGTGATTAGGATTCTGTCCTTTCCTCTCTATTATAAAGACCAGTAACTGGATAAACTGAGCTTAACTGTTCTTTATTAGTCAACACCTTCAATAGCATGCTTATTTGATATATCCTATCTCATATCTTTAGGGTCATCATGCATCTTTATCTTTTATAGAACCTAGCTACACTGCCCTAGTTAAATAATAACTTGTAAAACGGAAGCATGATCATCTTTGTATGCATGTGCTAACTTTGAATCAGGTTTGAGTTAAAAATGGTCCTGATGCAATGCCTATTAATACCATTAGGAGTATGATGCTTAAGAATTCCCTGTTATAGTCTGTAAGTTAGTGAACCTACTGAGAATGATTGATCATTTCATAAATACCTGTGAAATCTCTATACATGATGAATTATTGTTGTATAGCTTTACCTTTACTTGGAGAATTGCCTTACTATAGACTTAGCCTTTTGTAACATGTTTATAATGTTTCTGATGTTCACCTGTATGAGTTTCAGAATTAGATCTTTAGAATTCATATGAATACATGTTTGTTTGGTAATTCAATATAGATTGTATGTTCTTATGTTAGGAAGGGAAGTATATTTTGTGGTAAGCAATACCTTGGCATTTAATTTGCATTGGAAGGGACTCATTGGCATTCAAACCTATAAAGAAAATATGTTGTTAGTGTTTAAGGGTATTTGGGAGTGGGGTTCGACTCTAAGTTGGGCCACCTTCCCAAACACAAGCATTGCCTTGGGCCTTGAGTCCCTTGGGAACTTTGATATGCCGGGGGATCCAAAGAGGGCATTGACGTTGAGTTAGGCTTCCTCCTTAGCCCTTATTTCATTAAAGCATTTAGTTCTTTAAGGGTTTAATGTTCAATGACAACGAAAGGTTTTCACTGTGGATTATTTGTTAAGTAAAGTCACCACATTATAATAATTTTTCATAGTTCATTATTTTCTTGTTTCAATTCTTTTTCTATATATTTTTTATGTGTATTTGAATATGTACATGTACACCTTTAGGCCTACTGAATTCCTAAGGAACTTAGGCCCAAACAAGCCATGCTGCATCTTTAAAAAGTCCAGACTCGCCATAACCGCGCCTCTCAAATTGCCGGGCCTACCTTATTGAGGCCCAATCATCAGAATCCAGTCTTCTCCCTTTACTCCTTTCATTACTGCCCAATATTTTCATAGCTTAATTTACTATCTTAATTACTTTTCGGTATTTCCTTCGTTGTCTTATTGCATTTTCATTATCATGTATTAAAACTCATATAATAGATTAATGTGTTTTCCTTTTATGCTCTTGCATTACATAAACCTAGGCAAACCTCAATTAATATCGGACTATAAAGGAAATAGCTAGTAATTGATCTTCGCCTCCTATTAATTTCAACATATTCATCTTATACGCTCGCTCTTCTTAAAGATTTTGAAGCTTAGGTCATTTATCAGAACGACAGCCTTTTTTCAAAGAAAATTAGAAAAGAATCAATGATTTTCACTAACAACGAGCGAAGTCAGATTTTTCGTAAAAAAAGGAGTAGTAACGGACCGTCTCAAATGAATTTCCAAAGACTCGCTTCTTCAGATTTTTTGAAAACCAAGGTACATTTAAAATCATATTCCTTACAAACAAAGATTACTCTAGCATCTATTCTTCAAAGATAATCACTTTTCTGAACTTACTAACTTAAGCTTTAATATAAATCACTTTCAAAACTCTCATAGTCTTCAATAACTCTTTTATAATCAACATACCCTTCTTAAGTCTTAAAAATACATTTCCTTTAGTATATAGCGAGTCCTACCTTAGTGATGATCACAGCATAGTATAAATAACTGAGTCCTCAAAATTACCGTTAGTCCTATGGATCTACTCTAAGTTCGGCCGCCATCCCCGGCGCAAGCATTGCCTAGGGCCTTGAGTCCCTTGGGAACTTTGAAGTGCCGAGGGACCCAAAAGGGAATCGACCTTTAGTGGGGCTTCCTCTTAAGCCCTTATTCCATTGGCACATTTAGCTCTTTAGGGGTTTAATTTTCAATGAAAACGAAATATTTCTAATCTGGATTATTTGCTAAGTAAAGCCACCAAAATAATATAATTTCCCACGGTGTTTATTATTTTCTTGTCTCAATTATTTGCCTATATATTTGTCACGTGTAATTGAATATGCTGAGAATATGAAATATATTTCTAATAACTATTTTGTATTCTCATTAGACGTGTACACATGTGGGCCTGCTAAATTCCTAAGGAACTTAGGCCCAAACAAGCCATGCTGCATCTTTAAAAAGTCCAGACTCGCCATAACCGCGCCTCTCAAATTGCCGGGCCTACCTTATTGAGGCCCAATCATCAGAATCCAGTCTTCTCCCTTTACTCCTTTCATTACTGCCCAATATTTTCATAGCTTAATTTACTATCTTAATTATTTTTCGGTATTTCCTTCGTTGTCTTATTGCATTTTCATTATCATGTATTAAAACTCATATAATAGATTATGTGTGCTCTTGCATTACATAAAACTAGGCAAACCTCAATTAATATCGGACTACAAAGGAAATAGCTAGTAATTGATCTTCGCCTCCTATTAATTTCAACATATTCATCTTATACGCTCGCTCTTCTTAAAGATTTTGAAGCTCAGGTCATTTATCAGAACGACAGCCTTTTTTCAAAGAAAATTAGAAAAGAATCAATGATTTTCACTAATAACGAGCGAAGTCAGATTTTTCATAAAAAAAGGAGTAGTCACGGACCGTCTCAAATGAATTTCCAAAGACTTGCTTCCTTAGACTTTTTGAAAATCAAGGTACATTTAAAATCATAATCCTTACAAACAAAGATTACTCTAGCATATATCTTCAATGATAATCACTTTTCTTAACTTACTAACTTAAGCTTTAAAATATAAATCACTTTCAAAACTCTCATAGCCTCCAATAACTCTTTTATAATCAACATACCCTTCTTAAGTCTTAAGCATACATTTTCTTTAATATATAGCGAGTGCTACCTTAGTGATAATAAAAGCATAGTATAAATAACTAAGTCCTTAAAATTACTCTTTATCATATGGAGCTACTGTAAGTTCGGCCTCCATCCCCGGCACAAGCATTGCCCAAGGCCTTGAGTCCCTTGGGAACATTGAAGTGCGAGGGGATCCAAAGGGGGAATCGACCTTTAGTGGGGCTTCCTCCTTAGCCCTTATTTCATTAGAGTATTTAGTTCTTTAGGGGTTTAATGTTCAACGACAACAAAAGATTTCCAATGTGGATTATTTGATAAGTAAAGCCACCAAATTATATAATTTCCCACGTTGTTCATTATTTTCTTGTCTCAATTATTTGTCAATATATTTGTCACGTGTATTTGAATGCTGCGAATATGAAATATATTTCTAATAACTTTCTTTTATTCTCACTGGACATACACATTTGGACCTGCTAAATTCCTAAGGAACTTAGGACCAAACCAGCCTTGCTGCATCTTTGAAAAATCCAGACTCGCCATAGCCGCGCCTCTAAAATTGCGGGGCCTACCTTATTGAGGCCCAATCATCAGAATCCAGTCTTCTCCCTTTACTCCTTTCATTACTGCCCATTATTTTCATAGCTTAGTTTACAATCTTAATTATTCTTCGCTTATTGCCTCCGCTGTCTTATCATATTTTCATTATCATGTATTCACACTCATATATTATATTATGTGTTTTCCTTTTATTCTCTAGCATTACATAAAACATAGGCAAACCTTAATTAATATAGGACTTAATGGGAAATAACAAGTAATTGATCTTCGCCTCTTGTTAATTTCAATCTGTTCATCTTATACACTCACACTTCTTAAAGGTTTTGAAACTCAGGTCTTTTATCAAAACAGCAACATGTTTTCATACCAAATTAGAAAAAAAATCACTGATTTCCACTAACAAGGGGCGAAGTCAATTTTTTCATTAAAAAAAGGGGCAGTAACGGACCGTCTCAAATGAATTTTCAAAGACTCGCTTCTTCATATTTTTTGAAAACCAAGGTACATTTAAAATCATCTTTATTACAAACAAAGATTACTCTAGCATCTATTCTTCAAAGATAATCACTTTTCTAAACTTACTAACTTATTCCTTAAAATAAAAATCACTTTCAAAACTCTCATAGCCTCCAATAATTCTTTTATAATCACATACCCTTTTTAAGTCTTAAACACACATTTCCTTTAGTATATAGTGAGTCTTGCCTTAGTGATGATCAAAGCATAGTATAAATAACTGGCTCCCTAAAATTACCCTTAGTTCTATGGAGCTAGTCTAAGTTCAGCCGCCCTCCCCGACACAAGCATTGCCTAGGGCCTTGAGTCCCTTGGGAACTTTGAAGTGCCATGGGATCCAAATGGGGCATCGTACTTTA
The DNA here is from genome assembly GCA_002018475.1 of Nicotiana obtusifolia. Taxonomy (NCBI): domain Eukaryota; kingdom Viridiplantae; phylum Streptophyta; class Magnoliopsida; order Solanales; family Solanaceae; genus Nicotiana; species Nicotiana obtusifolia. The sequence continues at coordinate 40,563 of MCJB01048153.1, read as the reverse complement.
GTGGGGCTTCCTCCTTAGCCTCATTTCGTTGGTGCATTTAGTTCTTTAAGGGCTTAATGTTCAATAACAACGAAAGGTTTCCAATGTGAATTATTTGCAAAGCCACCAAATTAATATAATTTCCCACAGTGTTTATTATTTTCTTGTTTCAATTATTTGTCTATATATCTGTCATGTGTATTTGAATATGCTGAGAATATGGAATATATTTCTAATAGCTTTCTTTTATTCTCACTGGACATGTACACATTTGGGCCTGCTAAATTCCTAAGGAACTTAGGCCTAAACCAGCCTTGCTGCATCTTTGAAAAGTCCATTATTGCTATAGCCATGCCTCTCAAATTGCTGGGCCTACCTTATTGAGGCAAAATCATCAGAATCCAGTCTTCTCCCTTTACTCCTTTCATTATTGCCCATTATTTTCATCGCTGGGTTTACTGTCTTAATTATTTTTCGCTTATTGCCATCGTTGTCTTATCACATTTTCATTATCATGTATTCACACTCATATATTAAATTATGTGTTTTCCTTTTATGCTCTACTATTACATAAAACTTAGGCAAACCTTAATTAATATAGGACATATTAGGAAATAACTAGTAATTGGTTTTCGCCTCTTGTTAATTTCAACCTGTTCATCTTATACACTCGCTCTTCTTAAAGGTTTATAAGCACAGGTCTTTTATCAAAACAACAATCTGTTTTCAAACAAAATTAGGAAAGAATCACTGATTTTCACTAACAAGGAGCGACGTCAGTTTTTTCATAAAAAAAGGGGCAGTAACGGATAGTCTCAAATGAATTTCTAAAGACTGGCTTCTTCATATTATTTGAAAATCAAGGTCAATTTAATGTCATCTTCCTTACAAACAAAGATTACTCTAGCATATATTCTTCAAAGATAATCACTTTTCTTAACTTAATAACTTAAGCTTTAAAATATATATCACTTCTAAAACTCTCATAGCCTCCAACAACTCTTTTATAATCCCATACCCTTCTTAAGTCTTACACATACATTTCCTTTAGTATATAACGAGCCCTACCTTAGTGATAATCAAAGCATAGTCCAAATAACTGAGTTCTTAAAATTAGTCTAAGTCCTATGGAGCTACCTCAAGTAGATTTTTAGGGGTGCCTAACACCTTCCCCTTAGAAGAACAAAAATTCTTGCCCATAATCTGATCGATTTGTTGTCGTATAATGAACATAACTTAGTAATTAAACAGGTACCCTAGTATACCTTTAAATATTAGGTGGCAAACCTCTTTCATTAAGGAGAAACCACAAGTTGAATCCTGTCTTGACTAGTTGAAAATAGGATTTAACAACATGGTGAATCTGCTGGGGATATCACACTTAGGTTTTGACCTTAACAGACTTAGACTAATTTGGCTTCTAGATTTATTTGTACCTTGCTTTGATCATAATCGAAATTGCAATTACATGCTTGCATGCTTTATTTGCTCTTTATCATTATTATCTCTATATGATCACCATGCGTGTTGGTGCTACACCCTTGGTTGTTACTGCTTTATATACAATTTCATCACATCTCTTCCAATCGAGTCTTCGCTGTACACTATCACATACAATGGCACGGTACAGTTGTCTTTTACATCTCTCTGAACCTTCTTTTCAAAAATCTCTAGTTTCAGAGAATGGCTTTGTCAGGTCAACTAATGTAACTTCTCGCAGCTTTCAGTCCAATTCAAAAATAGAAACACTCTACTCTAGTAAAATAGTTTATACTGCATAAACCTTAGGTGAGTCGGTCCTTGATATCGACACACAATTATGAAGCCACCTTGATGTCAGCGGGTCATGCACCCAACGACATAATTTCTGTGGAAAGACAAACAAACATGATAGGACACTTAAGGATCTGAAGCAAACACTTACCCACAGAAAATGAAAATCAACCAAAACATCCCTGAAATTAGCATGATAATGGGAGCACCACATAAGTTGAAATAGTGGCGGAAAAGTATTCGTCGGGAACACAGAGACAAGGTTCGAACGCACCTAAGGGCATTAACTGCATTGATGAACATCCAAGCGGACATGGTGCTCACTCGCTTGTTGATAGAGTTTTGGGATCCGTCTAAGGTGGTGTTCGAATTTGCCGACTGTGAGCTGGTACCGACATTAGAAGAAGTCACAAGTTTCACGGAGCTGTAGTTCAACGAAAGAAAGCTAGTATTGCTAATTACTATGCCCGGTTATGGGTTCTTGGATGCTCTAGGTCTTACCAATAGTAAAAGCGTCAGAAGTATTGAGGATGGATGGGTGAGCCTCGACCAGATGTTCGACATGTTTGGGCACCGTGAAAGCTGCGAATAGTGTTCAGGGGAGTTTCAATGTGACCCGACGACGTGGGAGAGTCTTAGGCCTATCACATTCAAAATGGCGCTGTTGGGAGTATTGGTCTTCCTGCATCAAATGGGCCGTATCAACATCAACTTGTAACCAGTGGTCATGGCAAACTTCCACGGCAATCTTCAAGCTACATTGGTGCCGATGTTGTTAGCTATGATGCTGAGAGCTTTGTCTGCATGTGCATTAGGATACAATTTCTTTAAGGGATGTAACTTGCTAAATTCAGATCTAGGCTATTGAACATTTATTCCAGTGAGAGGCCACCGTCGACTACTTCGTGGGTGTTAGCAATATGATCTGCAGCCACAATGAAAGAATGAGATGCTGGATCTCCCCACATAGGCAAGAAGAATGAATGGAAACACTGACCAATCTGGCAGGGGAATGGATCAACTGGAAACTCTCTTGGTTAGGTGGAAGGGAAATCAACCATACTCACCCCTGCTGGTCCTCAAACAATTCGGGATGATCCAAGACGTGCCTCTATGGACAAGGACGACGGTGTACAAGGCTGAGTACAACGGCTAGATCCCAATTCCTAGGACAAAAAGACTGCAAGAAGAGTGGAATGACCAAGTGACAATGCCTATGGATCAAAACTCATGGTGTACTCCCGACTATTACGTATGGATTAACGAAGAAGAAGAACTAGCCCGCCCAAGAAGAGAGGGTATAGCATGGTTAGAGGACGTAGTGATTGCCTTGCAGATTTATCACATGATCTTGCCGCATTATCTTGTGACCACATCAATGCATCGTCAAGTGGTCCCAGGATCCATTGACACATGTTGCCACCGGTTGAAAATGATGATCAGATTGTAGCGTGCATCCAGATAGAGTCAAGCACAGATCCTGAAGAAGATCTAGATGAGGAGTCTGAATTCAATGATGATGGGGAAGAGTTTGAGGAAGACCCGGAGGAGGACCCTAAAGAGGAGCCAGAAGAAGAGAAGGGTACAGGAAACAACTTAAGAGATGGTTATTAGAGTTGGTTGATTTCTCCCTCTTTCCCCACTTTGTGCCTTTTCCTTTAATTTTTCTCTTTCACTTTCTAAAAGGGTGAATTGTCCGAGCCCATGCAACTCAATGAAAAAATAATGTAATCCTTGTTCCCACTTGTACTAGTCCAAATTATCAATGAAAACAAATTTCTTTGGATTTAAATGTGTCAAGTCTAAATGTCAGTCAAATATCTGTGAACTAGGCCTACCTCCGGCAGTGAGAGGTCCCCACGAATTCTAGGGACACACTAGCTGTAATGCACGAATTATCTGCTCTGTGTGATTTCCTGCTCGCATAAATGAAGAAACTAACTCTTGCTCCTTTTCTTTTCTTTATTCTTTTTTTGTTTTGCCTTATTATTATCCCCAACCCAAAAAGAAAAGAAAGTTGGTTTGTGTCGACCAAAACTGGCAGAGCCACCATACAATCTAAGGTCAAAAGGAAAGATGTCAGCCGCAGAAGACCCAAATGAACATGTTTTGGTCATAGCCGATAGCCCGGGGCGATCGGGGGGAAAGGACAACACTAGGGATGATGAACACGTGGCTCGGATGGCCAAGGAAATGGAGTCCCTAAGGGAGGAGGTGCAGCATATCAGAGAATTGGCGCACCTGGCCGTGTCAACACTTCCTCAGCCACCTAGATTCCCTTCTTTGATTCACTTCCAAATCATTTCGCTTCAACATCACGCCAAAACAACACCTCAACTTCAACTACCATCATTCAAGTCATACCCCCAGTAACCCCCGGTAACCCACCAAATCCCACTATTCACACTCCTTACGTACCACGGTACACTCAAACATCACAGAACCTGCCCATTACCACTAATGCAACTACCTCTCCTCGTGGCAGAGTCACTTTCACCACTAACCAACACATACCTGTGGCACATGCCGCCACCCATAAGCGGTACATTCCCCCTGTGTATGCCATTTCTGAACCTACCTTTACAGCACCTATCACAATCAGGGTGCCTTATGAGATTGATCATTATGCTGAGATGGAGAGAGAAGCCAGGCGTAAGGAAGAAGAGTCGGTATCTGAGCATTAGCAAATGTTGAGAAGGCAAATGAAAAGTCTCCAAGCCGCCCGGGGCAGCAAAAGTTTGGACTATGAGGATTTGTGTATTCGTCCGGATGTGGATATGCCAGCAGGATACAAACCCCCAAAGTTCGATATCTTCGATGGGACGGGGGACCCGCACGCACATTTGAGGGCTTATTATGACAAGTTGGTCAGAGTGGGAAGGAACGAGAAGATAAGGATGAAATTGTATATAAGAAGTTTGACGAGAGAAGCAGTCACTTGGTATACCCGACAGGACCCACAAAATTGGAGAACTTGGCAAGATATGGCGGAGGACTTCATAAATCATTTTCAATTCAATACGGAGATCACTCTTGATCGATTCGCACTGGTGAACCTGAAGAAAAAACCATCTAAGTCATTTAGAAAATATGCACGATGGTGGAGGTCAGAGGCTACCAGGATGCAACCTCCGCTGGATGATAGTGAGCTAACCAAGTATTTCATCTGAGCCCAAGAGGGAATATACTTTGAAAATATGATGGGAATGATGGGTCAAAAGTTCCCCGGGCTAGTTAAGATGAGATATTTCTAGAAGAGGGCATAAGATCCGATAAAGTGCAATCTATGGTAGCACTGCAAGTGGCCAGCAAGGCCATCAAGTCAAGGTCAATCGGTAGCGGAAAGAAAAAGAAAGAGGAGGTCTCAGCAGTCATCCCTACTACCAAACCTAACCCCCCTCATGGAAGCACCTCTTATTCCCTAAACAACCAATCATAACCACACGCTTACACTCCAGTCTATAATACCTAGCCATACTACCATTCTCAACCACAATACAACCCTCCTCGAGCCAACAACAACTAGAACCCACAACGACCATATGCTCCTGTCCAAACCACTAATCATCAAAACCGACCTGTTTATGCACCACGCCCTTGTCCTAACTTTGAAGAGTGAAGTCCTAGAACTTATACCCCAATTGTATAGCCTCTAGCCCAATTGTTCGAAAGGTTGAGAAGAGCAGGATTGATACATCCAATCAAGGGAAGGGTTCCTAAGCATCCCTCAAAAAATTTTGATGCCATTAGAATATGCATGTATCATTCTAATGTACCTGGGCACGAACTGAAGACTATATCAAGTTGAAAAATAAAATTAAAATTCTGATCAAACGGATCCATTCGTGCACTCCGACACCACCTAATGTAAATTGCAACCTATTGCCAAATAATCGAAACCAAGGATGTAACAGGATCACGTTAGACGAAGAATATGACCTGAAGGGAACTATTGTCACTATAGGGAATGCAGAAGCCGGAAGGATCCCTCCTCAAAAGGCTCCAATCATTACAGTACAACTAAGGCCTACAGTGAAAGTTCAAACCTATCCGCAGCAACCTGCCGAAGCTACTCGGGATGAAGAAGATCGGGAGTACAAAACCATCCCATGGATGTACAAGAAAAAGGGAAAGGCCAAAATGACAGACTTTGCCGCAGCCCATGGTATGACTAGGTCTGGGAGATGCTACGCCCACGAAGATGCCAATCGAGGAAACCAGGGGAGAGAACAAATTCCACGAAGGAACATAACAGACCCAGAAGCCGCTGAGTTTTGGAAAAGAATGTCAAGCAAAGAGTATTCTTTGGAAGAATAGTTGAACAAAACTCTAGCACAAATATATATCATGAATCTATTAATGAGGTCTTATAGTCATAAGGACGCCTTGTTGAAAGTTAAGTGTACCAAGTAACACCACTAGCGAAGCGTTGGCCGCAACAATTGGGAAAATGGTCGAAGCGAACTTGATCACTTTTAGAAGAGATGAACTTCTTGTCGAAAGCACAAGTCACTACAAGGCACTTCACATCACAATCAAATGCGGGGACAAAGTAGTGTCCCGGGTGCTAGTCAATGGAGGATCAGGAGTCAACATTTGTCCGCTCTCTACCCTGCGAGAGTTGGGAATTCATTTGAGGGAGGTCAAGGAAAGCCACGTAAGGCTGAGAGCCTTTGATGGTTCACAAAAGGATGTTATTGGAGAAATTTATCTAGATTTGCAAATCGAGCAGGTCGATTTTCCGGTGTTGTTCTAAGTGATGGATATCTCCTCTTCCTACAATTTGCTGCTGGGCAGGCCCTGGATACATATGGCAGGGGCAGTGCTGTTTACTTTGCACCAACTCATAAAATTCGAGTGGGGATGCCAGGAGATCGTGATTCGGGGCTAGTGGGGTCACTCTGCCTATTTGGAGTATGTTGTCCCATTCATTGAGGGGCTGGACAGATTCGCCTTCTACACTGTGGAAATCATGCAGACTACTGCAATGGAGAAGTCTGAACAAAATTTGGGAATACAGTCGTCGTATGGATCCAAGATGGCCATGAAGGAGATGATGAAATATGGATAAAGGCTAGGAATAGGGTTGGGAGACAAGTCAAATGGAATCACAAAGCCAATTGAACATATTGTGCGGAAAGGAAGGGCTGACATATGATATCAGCCTCCAGAAGAGAAAGCTCGCACCGTTAGCTCCAGGAAAAAGGTTTTTGTGCAAAAGCATGTTGCAATTCTGGGACAGAGTTCGACCCCCGAAGATGATATCGTTGACGGGATGGGAAAGTTGTTCGCGAATATGATTGAAGAATGCTGTGAAGGAACTGACATCAAGACAGCGACTATCAGGGATGCCGAACTAGGGTAAGAGCTGCAGCATTGGACAACCAGTCAATCTTTGGTTCGCTGGGAGTCTTGGCAGTACGGAACTGTAAAAGTTTTCTTTTGAAAAAGCATAGTCAATTGAGGCTTGTACCGTGTCTGTACCTATTTGTCATTTGCCTTTTGTGAACGCTTAAGACGTTCCCCTTTTGATGAAATAAAAGAATCACATTCTTAAATATCGCAACTTTTTTTTACCGCTGTATTTATACTTAGGTTTTTTATTCAGTAATCAAACCGATAAAAAAACCACATTCCACGATTATGACATGTAACAAACCGCTGAGCGCAATGACCCAGACTACGAGGAATATGACAAGATTATGATGCCAGACAATCTCCTACAGGAGATCGAATAGCTAGAGAGCTAGAAGAAGCCCAATCTCGAAGAAACGTAAGTGGTCAATCTTGGAAGCAAAGAAGATGTAAAAGAAAATAGAATCATCATTCACCTTGGAGCTGAGCAGGAGGAAAGATGATTGAGCTCCTCCAACAGTACGTCGAAGTGTTCGCATGGTTCTACGGTGACATGCCAGGATTAAGCACCGACATTGTCTCGCATCGACTACCCACTGACCCTACCAGACCACCGGTCAAGCAGAAGCCCAAGAAGTTCAAACCTGATTTAAGTTTGAGGATAAAGGAAGAAGTGACCAGACAGATAAAAAGAAATGTAGTAAGGGTCACCAACTATCCAAGCTGGTTGGCAAATATCATCCCAGTGCGCAAGAAGGATAGGAAGATCATAATATGTGTGGACTACACCATGGTCGACACAAACCAACTTCCCCCATCCCCTACTAAGAAGTTTTCTTTGAGTGCATGCTCAACGGGGAGTAAGGAATTACTGGGACCACACTGGGATAATGACAGATCCACCACTTGCCTAAGATCATCTGTCCTCCTTTTACTTAAATTTTTTTAGTACAACTAAATCTAACTCTTGAATCCTCTGCAGGTGCCTTGGAATCAGATAGCTGACACGGAATTTATACATAGCAAACTACCTGCTCCCCTAATCGGAGCATCTTGTACAAAACGGAGTCGGCTTTATTAATGGAAGCCCTGTATATAGAAAATCTCCTGCTCAATCAATCGGAGCACCCTGTATAAATCGAACGTCGACTCCGCCAACCGAAGTCCTGTATATAGCAAACTATCAGCACAATCTATTAGAGCGCCTTGTACAAATCAAATGTCGCCTTTGCCAACTGGAGCCTTGTATATCGCAAATTGCAAACTTTACCAACTAAAGCGATCCGCAGCACTGTTCTGTCAATTGCGGATGCCGGAATTGACAATTGCAAACCTCATCACCAATGTTATGCTAATCGATGGCTGCAACCTAGCTTCGCAGTCAACAATATCTCTTGGGCATGCTTATATTTCATTTTGCTATTACTTTGAATGTTTTTGCGTTTTGTTCGTGCAGCTTTAGGCATGATTACAAATTTAATCAATCACTATCGAAAAGAGGATACTTTACATTTTAGTGCAAAGCTCTCCCAACAGGTAGAGACGCATTTCACAAATTAAAGCTCTCCCAACAAGCAGAGATGCACTTTACCAATAAAGCTCTCCCAACAAGCAAAGATAATTTTCAAATGCTACAACAGTTGCAGAATGGTACACAGCCCGTCTAACAAATCGAGTCAGGATCAAGTCTCCTATCATTTGAATCCCAAATAACGGCTCGCCGGTAGCAAGGCATCATTATTCCTGCATCATTTACATCACCTCTTAATATATTCTGCATTATAATATGTTGGTAGGCATGTATTTCATTTGTTTTGCAGGATCAAACACCGCAACATGAAACGTTTTCTTAGAAGCAGACCGAACTACAACTATATAGGAACAACCAACCTAGTAGCGGGCCTAACATCCCAGCTCAGGACGATCAGTGAGCTCAAAATTTTGAATCATTCAAATCAGGCCGCAAAATTTAAGTTATCATGAATGACCAATCTTCAGTATTAGTTTCAAAATTTATCATTTGGTATTAGTATTATGTAATCAAAAATTATATTTTCTATTTTAGGATTATTAAAATAATTTCTATACATAAGTTCTATAATTAATTCAATAGAATACTTTTTAAAATAGCTAATTAGTTTACCATTTCAATAATTCAAAACTAATGTCCTAGTGAAGTACTTTTACAAATAATCAATTAATTACAATAATTAGTAGTATTTAATAATTATAATTTTTACTACATTTTATTGAAATTATTAAGTTTATTTAACTTAATTTCGAAAAGGATTAAAGAACAAAAGGCAACAGTTGCAATTCTTGAATACAATATAAAATGACTATCTTTTAAATAATTTTTAGCCCAAATATAAAGCCCAATCCGAAATAACCCAGTCCAAACACCCATCTTCGTCTCCACTTTAGCCATCCGTGCCACTTTCCCTAGACCGATCACAACCCGTCTCAGTCACTCGCAAAAGAAACACAAAATCATTTGGGCTTTCAATACTCCTACAGAACCAATCCTCACCATCCAAAATATAACAATCCAACGGCCGTGAAATTTTCTTCCAAAATCCCTTTAAATGCCAAAATACGAGGATCATTGATCTAACAGATCAACATCCCAGATCTTTCCTTACTTCTTTAATCCAAAGACCAAACGGTCTAACCCTAGAAACCCCCTAGTTCATTTGCATCATCACAGCCGCCTCCTGTTTCCCTTTTCTCTCTTTTGTCTCTTATCTCTCCAACCTCCATCAGTCACAAGAACTTGCACAGATTAGTGCAAGGTCAACAAAATCAAACCAGAAACACTTGATTTGCCTCTCTACATCCGCGAATCTTGCCGATATCTTTCCATTTTCACCATCAAATTCAAATGCCCTAATTTTGAAACCTTAGACTCAAAGGTGAAAGCTCAAATCGCCTGAGCTCTATTATGATCTTTCAAATTGAAGCTTGAGTCCTGAACCTCGTGAATGCCGATGCAAAATTCCTTTTTCAACCACAAAATTCAAAACCATTAAAGACTGAAAACCCTAGCTTGAAGGTGTAACATAAAATCGCATGAATCCTCTTGTGCCCCATTAAATCGGAGCATGCATAAAGCCTTCTTCAGAAAATCATCATGGAATCCTATAACCAGATGTCAAACGGTTCGACTCATATTCTACAGGTTCGACTCAAAATCATCATGATCGAGCACGTTCAAGGAGACTAATATTCTACAGGTTCGACTCAAAGGCAAATATTGGAGAACATCCCATATGATCGACATCGAGAATCAAAAGGGGGCAGTTTACAGGTTCGAGGTCGAGAAGGGGACAGTCTAAAGACCTATTTGCAACTGATCGAGGCCATTCTACAGACTGGGTTCCAACAGGAATCCACAATCACACTGAAGAGATTCAAATGCTGAAAAGGTGGGTGTTCGACTATGTTAAAAATCTGATTTAATAGAAGCTAATGCTCACCTTCTATCATTACAACAAGTACACAATTAACGACGCAACGTGAAGGAAGAGTGTCATCCATTAAAACGCAAATCTTGGCGCCTGGTGAGAGCATTAGAGGTGCTACATTATGTTTTGCAAATGAGGATGAAAACAAATGCTTTCACATACGAAAATTTGGTTGTGATATAAGTTGTAATAGATAGTTGTCATATAGTAGTTTATGTAAAACTTAGCTTTATATATCTGGACAATTTGTAAACTATTTTTGTTTTTTATATATATATAACCTCTAAGCAATCAGCTTAGAGGTCTATTTGCTTAAAAAAAAAAAAAGATGTCAAACGCAGTGACCTCTGGGTTTTAGGGTTGTCCCTTGGTTCGAAGCTTCAACAACCAATTACCCTTCACTTAGGTAAATTCAATACTAAATTTCCCTTCTATCTTCTGATTTTCATTCGATTTGCTATCATCATTACCATGAGTCACTGTCCAATATCCGGTTTGAATTCTTTGAACCCTAGAGCCTTAATGGCGCTATAAATAGAAGCTTTTAATGTTCTCATCTACCACAACCTAACAAGAGAAAGATACGAATCAATCACTTTACACTGAAGAGATATACACAGAAACACTAAGAAGTTTAGCCTTACGTTTCTCACTGTTTTTCTTTTCCTTTTTTTTTTTTAGTACTATCGCGGGTCTAAACTTGAGTGCTATGGGATATTAAGCAACTGAAATGAGCTCTCGTTTGGTCCACTGCTCTCAAAAAGGTCAGCACCTCTCTCACTTTTCTCTTTTGAATGATACAACTATGCCAAGTTAGGTTCTATATATTGCAATTATTCTATGGTGTTTAATATGTTAATACTTGTGCTCTATCTGTTTAACAACTGCCTGTGATAAGTTGTCCTGCTATGAGTCTTTAAAATGATGGTTGTTTAAGCGCTAATTGATTCTTGCTGATCTTATTTCTTGAGTTCCAATAGTCTATATGTTTAAGTTGTTATATGTTCATATTCACATGAACCCGATAAGCTTTATTGAATGCATTAACCCTTATCCTCGCCTATTGCATTTTTGTTCCTTGCCTGTTGCATCTTTCTAGCTTGTGAGTTTCTGAAGCTGAACCTATATTATGATGACTATGATTGAATGAATTTTAAGCTGTTTCAATTTATATTCTCTATACCTTTAAACCTTGGGCAGAAATTTTGAGTTTTCATATACCATCTCCTTTGTTTAAGACTGTTGGATTGCTACGTCCTTTCATATTGTTTAGTCTGCTTGTTGCTTCTATTGACATAATATTATTTGAACTAAACCTCTCTTTTCATCTCTCTATAATCCTATTTTACACGCTTGTTAAGGATAATTCATCTTTCCTCATAATGTGATTAGGATTCTGTCCTTTCCTCTACGTTATAAAAATCGGTAACTGGATAAACTGAGCTTAACTGTTCTTGATTAGTCAACGCCCTCAGCAACATGCTTATTTGATATCTCCTATCTCTTATCTTTAGGGTCATCATGCATCTTTATCTTCTAAAGGACCTAGCTACTCTGCGCGAGTTAAGTAATAACTTATAAAAAGGAAGCATGATCATCTTTGTATCCCTGTGCTAACTTAGAACTAGGTTTGAGTTAAAAATTGTCGTGATGCGATGCCTATTCCATGTCTATAACTTTGCTTGATCCAACTTTCAAAACATGTAAGGATTCCTCTGTCTGCTATGACGACCCGACCAGTCGTCTCATGAGTTACCGCTCCGTTTCCCCATTTCTACTTCATTATGCTTCGTAATTCGTGTTTTATATGATCGAGTTGAGTAGTTTGCGTTCGGAGTGGATTTGGTAAGAAATGAGACACCTAGTCTCTTTTAAGAAGGTTTAAGTTGGAGAAGTCAACCGGATGTTGACTTATGAGTTAGAGGGTTTGGATGTGAGTTCTGATGGTTAGGTTAGCTTCGGGAGGTGATTTATGACTTAGGATTGTGATCGGAATTAGTTTTGGAGGTCACGTGTAGAACTAGGCTTGAATTGGTGGAGTTAGTATTTTCGCGATTTTCGGTTGTTAGGCGAGATTTTGATCCGAGGGTCCGAATGGAATTTCGAGAGCCGCTATAGCTTTGTATGGTGATTTCGGACTTAGGCGTATTTACGGATTTGATATTGGAAGTCTGTAGGACAATTCAACGCATTTTGGCGAATGTTGGAAAATGAAAGATTTTTGGAAAGTTTGATCGAGGAGTTGACTTTTTGATATCGGGGTAGGAATCCAGTTCTGAAAATCTTCATAGGTCCAGTACGTCATTTATGACTTGTGTGCAAAATTTGAGGTCAATCGGACTCGATTTGATAGGTTTCGGTATCGAATGTAGAAGTTGGAATTTATTAGTTTCATTAGGCTTGAATTGGGGTATCATTCGTGTTTTTAGCGTTATTGGATGTGATTTGAGGCCTCGACTAAGTCCGTAATATGTTTTAGGACTTGTTGGTATATACGGACGGGGTCCCGAATGAGTCGGGTGTGTTTCAGAGTAGTTTCGGACCATTTCTATCCATTTGTTTACTGCTGGTGCATCGCAAAAATTTCTGCTGCACAGAGCTTAATTTAGGAGCTTATACCTTGTAATCTATAAGGAATTTGGAAATCGTCCAAAAATGAAAGTTGTATCCTTTTGCGTCTAGATTCAAGAAATATAAACCATTGATCATTTGGACATTTGTATCAGAAAGTTACGATAGATTAACCGAAGCCTGGTACTGCTGCTATCTTCCAGGCAGTGTGCATAGCAGAAATTTCTGCTGTACAGGACCGACTTTGGAAGCTTATATCTCGCAATATATAAGGAATTATGAGATGATCAAAACATGAAAGTTGTAGCCCTTTTAATCTAGTTCAAAAAAGATAAACCATTTATCATTTGGACATTTGTACAAAAAGTTATGATCGATTTACCGAAGGCTGGTACTGTAATTTTCTTCCTGGAAATAGGAGCCAAGTCGCATTTCACACATGCGACTTGCGTAGACAGAATGTATTTAAGCCTTTTTTGTCTGCGATTTTGGGTATATTTTCACCCATAGTTGCTCATTTTTGGTGGTTCTTGAAGGAAATTAATAAGGGATTCAAGGAGAATCGATTGGAGGTAAGAATTTCGGACCTAAAACGCGTTTATATTGTGAAATCCACCTAGAAAATCATTGAAGTCTTGCTAAAAATGGAAGAAATAGGGCTTGGGATTTTGAAATTTTAATTGGGTATTTGGAGGACCATTTGGGGTGGGATTTGAGAACTTTTGATATGTACGAACTCGTTGGAAGATAAGGAACCTGTTGATGTGAAAAATTTTAAGCTTCGAGAAGTGGGCCCGAGGCTCGGGTTTTGCTAATTTTAGAATTTTTGGTATTTTTTGATTGTTTTCGCTTGGGATTTGTCCCCTCAGCATATTGTGACGTATTCGTTTTGATTTTGGATAGATTCGACATGCGTTGAGGCCAATTTGAGGGGCAAAGGCGTCGCGGGCTAAGGATTTAACCGGTTCGAGGTGAGTAGTAATCGTAAATGATGTTCTGAGGGTTTGAAACTCCGGATTGTACATCGTAGTGTTATATTGAGGTGAGATACGCGCTCGATGATGAGCGTGGGATCGTTTTGCTACTAGGGATTGTGACTTGGTCCGTCCCGATTGATGATTTTTACCGCGTATTTATCTGAAACCTATTTGTTATCATAATGATTTGGGCTGATTGCCATATTTGGGCTTCGTGCCAATTATTTGAACCCTTCGGGGATTTTTATCACTATTTCGTGACTATTTTGACTTATTACTTGAACTCAGTCATGCTGTTTTCCACTATTTTACAACTCAGCCACTTGTACTCAGTTTTGAGACATAAATAATATTCTAATGATATTTTTGGGTTGAGAACTATTGTTTTACTATGCCCGGGGGGCTTGTGATGATTTTCTGACTGAGTGTGGCCGAGGGCCAGATGTGAGGATATACTAAGTGATATGAGACAGAGGGCCTGAGATACTTTATATGCCACGAGGTGGCTTGTGACTGATATAAGGCCGAGGGCCTGAAATACTTTATATACGCCACGAGGTGGCTTGATTGATATGAGGTCGAGGGCCTAGATTTGATGCCACGAGGTGGCTTGATATTGCACTTGGGCCGTAAGGGGCCCCTCCCGGAGTCTGTACACCCCCAGTGAGCGCCGGTACCCATTGTGATGTGAGATATAGCCCGAGGGGCTGATATTGTACTAGATGACAGCCCGAGGGGCTGATACTGTTCCGTGTGGTAGCCCGAGGGGCTGGTACTGTTCTGCGCTATGGCCCGAGGGGCGGAATTGTTGAAAAGGAGATCTTACTTGATTTCTCACTCCTTTACTATTTTCAAATGATGTTTTATTGCTTCCTTATAGAATGCCTTGTGCTTTACGTGTTTTCTTGCTTTAAGTCGTTATTTATATTTATTACTCACTGGGTCAGAGTACTCACATTACTCCCTACACCATGTGTGCAGATTCAGGCGTTGTTGGTTCCGCTCCGGAGTGCTGACTCCTCCCGTCCAGGTGGTGATTTAGAGACTACGAGGTAGCTGTTGGCGTCCGCAGCCCCGTATCTCCCTTATCTTATCGTTTCCATGTTTTTCAAACAGTTGTGCCAAATATTGTATTTAGTAGACTTGTATCAGCGACGAGTGAAATGCTCTCTCCGAAGAGGCGATTTTGGTGAACAGTGACGCGGTCGTGCGAGAATGCATGCCGCTCCGTCGTCCGCCGGTGAAATGCCACCGGACCACCTCCAAGATGCGCCTTCACATGGCGCACCATCCCCACCGAATCGAGCACGCCAGGTGTTCAACAAAATATCAATACCGATAATGTTGTCCCTCAGATATTGGCAGCGGGCGCACAAGCTACAAAACAACAGGAAACATGTTATAATTCCAATCCACAAGCGCAAATGATTTGGAAACAAGCTGCAGCAACATCGGCGAAAAACGAGTTGCTCCCTGTTACGCTCGTTCATGGTGAACCAACCATTGAATTCACAATGGATGAAGTTAATGAATTTACAAGAGAAGAAGGATTACATCAAGCTGTCGTCGTCAAATTTTCGTATGGAAAACCAGAATTGCATGAGCTTCGATAGAGTTTTCCAAAACATTTCGGCATTAAGGGCTGCTGTAACATTGGCCAACTGGAATTCCGACATTTACTGATAAGATTTGATTTATATGAGGATTATGTTCAATTCTTATCAAGGACGACAGGATATGTTAAAGCCAAAGGTGAGCAATACTTCTTCCGAACTTTTCCATGTACTTTAGGATTTAATCATAGAGAGGAAACATCGACAACAGTTGTTTGGATCTCGTTTCCAGAACTGCCACCAAATTTTTTTGCAAAAAAGTCACTATTGTTAATTGCCTCAGCAGTAGGAAAACCACTTGAGGTGGACAAAGCAACAAAAGATCGTACAAGACCAAGTGCTGCTAGAGTTAAGGTGTTGCTTGACTTACTGGACAAATACCCTAGTAAAGTTAAGCTACTCATCGTCGATAAAATATCTGGGAAAATAGTTGAATTTTATCAGCAGATTGTGTATGATAATCTCCCAAAATATTGCACATAATATAAACATCAAGGGCATGATGAAAGATCATGTCGAGGGATGCAGGGGAAGAGAGCTAACACTGAAAAAGCTGCTGATCAGGCACTGTTTATGAGTAACGAGATGAGCAATATCGAGCAATTTAAGCCAGGCACTGTTTATGAGTAACGAGATGAGCAATATCGAGCAATTTAAGGGAGATGCAAGACAGTTGTTGAATGCAAAAAGAACTGAGCAAAATAAGGAAGTGCAACAGGTTTTAGTTGTTTCAGAGGAGCATGGTCATGGAAATACCTTCACAGTCAGAGCTTTCTTTTGATGAACAAGAACGAGCGTTTGGGCAGCTTGATTTGGTTACAAAATCTTGGGCTGATCAAGTTGACGACGAAGAAGAGGACTGGAGGGATGAATATGATGGGGAGTCCATTGAGAGTGACAAGGAGGACCTGCGATCAGTAACATTATCTCCACTATCACCTAACCACAACAGTCAGCTTAACCTAAAAATCATTCAAGCTCCCAGGAAATATCCAGCAGTTTCGACAAAGCAGACAATGGTACCCCCAGCTGGGCAGCAGCAGGCAGTGATTCAAATGCCTTAGCACCTACGGAAGCTGAACAGCAGGAAAAGCAGACACGAAGAAGCAGTCCAATGGTTGTACAGCAGCAGGAGCAGCAGTATCCACCAGACTTTCTAGCACAATCTGAGCAACCGCAGCAGCAAATTTGCACCAGCATTACAACTTCACTTACCAAAGCTGACCAGCATAAGAACGAAAGGAGTCCCCGCGAAGGTCAGCAGCAGCAGCAACTTACCACTGACAGTCCAATACACCCGATGGCAGTGATTTCACTGGATGCACAATCTGTCACACAGCAGCAACAATGCATAAGCAGTCCAGTGATCTCTTATCCAATAAGAAAAACAAATCCAAAGGCTATTGAAACTGGACATCAGCAGCAGCAGCAACTGATCCCAAGCAATCTAGTCCACTCAAAGGCAGTAACAAATACAAAATTTGGGGATAATGCTGAACTTAAAGTTTCTGCAAAAAAGCATACTGCCAAGAAGAGGCATGAACCATTGTCAATGCTTGCACAAAAATTAGCTCGTCAACAGTTAGAGCTCAACTTACGTGCTGAGATTTATGTCAAAAGTGAGGAAGATGAATTGTATCAACAGTTAGAGCAGCCTCGCACAACTAGTCAAATGGTATTTTCGACTCCCCTTCAGATACCAGTTGTTTACAAAGAAGAAGAGGAAATGTTACAAAGACGCCGTGGTAAGGATGCTACAATAGATGGTCTTTCACCTGAGCACAATGGACAATGTCCGCAATCTCATTCATGGAATAACTGTTAGGATGGCAAAGAGAATAAGGAGGTAAACGCTAGGCAACTCCCAATGAGAGTTGCTAAGCAAAAACAGGTTGTCTCAACCGCGTCCAAGATGTCCACCCGTTCGAAGAAGAAATCATGATTTTTGAATATAGTCTAAAGAGGCGGGAGGAGGAAGATAAAGATTTCCAAATAGAAGAGATTACAAGAATAGAAAAGGAGGGACAACACTCTAATTTGTACTACTTTCTATTATATCTTTTTATAAGCATAATCATATGTAATATCAGCATAGAGTGTATTATAAACTCTATCATGATCATTAAGTATTTGGTTCTTTCCAGTTCTTTCTTTTTACATGCGTGCTAATAAGTGAGGCTTTTTATTTGCCTCAATAAGATTTGTAAGGTAAGGTTTAGCTCAGTATGTGTTTGCTTGCATATAGGCGACACTACTCGAGCTTTTGTCCCCCTTACTTGTACTTTTACTTTGCGGTTTGCTTTTATTATGAATAAAAACTTATAATTTACCAAAAAAAAAAAAGTAGACTTGTATCAGTATCCATAGTTGCTCATGACTTGTGACACCCCGATTTCGGCGGTGCCGGAATGGTTTCTATTATGGTTAGCTATATTTCCGCGAATTATTGCTACTAAATCATGCTTATATTGTTTTCATGTTAATTAACTGCTTAAAATGGGATTTTGGTTAAATTGGCGGGCCTTGTCTTCACGAGAGGCGCCATCACGATCGCGTTCGGGGTTAGGGTCATGACGTCTGCAAAATGTAATTACTGACCTGAGATGTTTAAGTTGCTAGTTAACTACTGCATTTTTTTTCTTAATTCTGGTTATACATGCTGTCAAGAATTATCGTAGTCTCTGTCCTCTTGAAAATTTTAAAACCAAGTCTCATCCTAAAACTCTCATAAGGATCTTTGCTGATGCTACCTGAGCTTGATGATTTCCTTGAAGTTAACGTCATTAGGAGTATGATGCTTAAGAATTCCCTGCTATAGTCTATTAGTTAGTGAACCTACTGAGAAAGATTGATCATGTCATAAATACATGTGAAATCTCTATATATGATGAATTTTTGTTGCACGGCTTTACCTTCTCGTGGAGAATTGCCTTACAATAGACTTTGCCTTTTGTAACATGTTTATGACGTTTTTGATGTTCACCTGTATGAGTTTCAGAATTAGATCTTTAGAATTCATATGAATACATGTTTGTTTGGTAATTCTGTATAGATTGTATGTTCTTATGTTATGGAGGGAAGTATATATTGTGGTAAGTAATACCTTAGAATTTAAGTTGCATTGGAAGGGACTCATTGGCATTCAAACCTGTAAAGAAAATATGTTGTTAGTGTTTAAGGGTATTTGAGGGAATTTGAGAGTGTTTAAGGGTATTCAAACCTGTCATTGGCATTCAAGCATTGCCCTGGGCCTTGAATCCCTTGGGAACTTTGATGTGCTGGGGGATCCAAAGGGGGCATTGACCTTGAGTGGGGCTTCCTCCTTAGCCTTTATTTCATTAACGCATTTAGTTATTTAAAGGTTTAATGTTCAATGACAATGAAAGGTTTCCACTGAGGATTATTTGCTAAGTAAACCCACCACATTAATATAATTTCCCACACTTCATTATTTTCTTGTTTCAATTATTTGTTTATATATTTGTCATGTGTATTTGAATGAGAATATTGAGTAAATTTCTAATAACTTTCTTTTTTTCTTTTTGGACATGTACACATTTGGGCTTGCTGAATTCCTAAGGAACTCAGGCCTAAACCAGCCTTGCTGCATCTTTGAAAAGTCCAGTCTTGCAATAGCCGCACCTCTCAAATTGCTGGGCCTACCTTATTGAGGCCCAATCTTCAGAGTCCGGTCTTCACCCATACTTCTTTCATTACTGCCCAATATTTCCATAGCTTAGTTTACTATCTTAATTATTTTTCGCTTATTGCCTTCGCTGTCTTATTGCAGTTTAATTATCATGTATTAAAACTCATATAATAGGTTATGTGTTTTTCTTTTATGCTCTAGCATTACATAAAACTTAGGCAAACCTTAATTAATACAGGACTTAATAGGTAATAGCTAGTAATTGATCTTCGCCTCCTTTTAATTTCAACTTGTTCATGTTATACGTTCGCTCGTCTCAAAGGTTTTGAAGCTCAGGTCTTTTATCAGAACGACAGCCTGTTTTCTAAGAAAATTAGAAAAGAATCACTGATTTTCACTAACAAGGAGCAAAGTCAGATTTTTCATATAAAAAAGGGCAGTAACAGACATTCTCAAATGAGTTTCCAAAGACTCGCTTCTTCAGATTTTTTGAAAACCAAGGTACATTTAAAATCATATTCCTTAAAAAAAAATATAACTCTAGCATATATTCTTCAAAGATAATCACTTTTCTTAACTTACTAACTTAAGCTTTAAAATATAGGTCACTTTCAAAACTCTAATAGCCTCCAATTACTCTTTTATAATCACATACCCTTCTTAATTCTTAAACATACATTTCCTTTAGTATATAGCGAGTCCTGCCTTGGTGATGATCAAAGCATAGTATAAATAACTGAGTCCTTAAAATTACTCTTAGTCTTGTGGAGCTACCTCAGGTAGATTTTAAATGGTGCCTAACACCTTGCCCTTAGAATAATAAAAACCCTTACCTATAATCTCACCGGTTTGTAGACTTGTTATGAACATAACTTAGTAATTAAATAGGTACCCTTGCATACCTTTAAATATTAGGTGGTGGCTCTCTTTCATCAAACAATAGAGAAAGCACAAGTTGAATCCTGTCTTGACTAGTGCAAAATAGGGTGCAACACTAGATATTGTTAGTGTATTTTAGTTGGGCTTATGACTCTGTACCAACGATTTCGGGATTGTATGATTATTGCTCCATTTTGGGTTTATTATGCTATTTATTAGTTCAAATCAATAGCTTGTCATTATTTATGTTAAATTCTAATCATGTGTTAGGCTTACCTAGTTAGTGACTAGGTGCCATCACAATTCTTATGGTGAGATTTGATGTGCCGGAGAATTTCGGCACATTTAATACTATTTGCTTAGATTTTAGCTTGTTTTAAATGCAATTTCCCTTTGTAGTTATGTAATTTTAGTATTTTTGCAGTGTATGAGGCGTAAGGACCTAAGAGCATGGAAAAGAGTTCAAAAAGCCACAAAAAGACAAGAAAAGAGCAAAAAGGCATCGCAAATGTGGATATGCTATAGCAAAACCCACATGCGAGTCGCATATTTCACACCGAGATTGCAGATCACAACAGATTTCTGGGCAAAGTTCAACGTCAAAAATGCGATCTCATCTATGATTGCATAACTTGTTTGCGAGCCGCAGAAGTAACCGCAAACTAAACATGAAGTCTATTGAAGGAAGAAAATGCGATGCAAGATGCTGTCGCATTTCTACAATGCGGACCGCAAGCCATGAATGCGGTGAAGGCAAAACTAGGGTTACAATCTGCGATGGCCATGTCAAAAATGTCGACCGCATGTCTGTTATGCGACAGAAATGCGGTCGCATATTCAACCTGAAAGGTCAGTTTTGTCCGATTTTTATCCCGATTTTTGGCCCTCTATAAATAGATTTATTGAGGTTTTGTGGGCTCTATCTTGTCTGACTTTAAAGCTAGAATACAAGGCATTAACATTCCTCTCTTTTGGATCAACTGTGTGAACTTGAGGCTCGCTCTGTGACTCTACATCTACCTAGAGTTATGCATGTATATATGATGAAAGCTTTGAGCTGCCAAATGTTGACTCGAGGGCTTTAAACTATGTGAACCAAACAGTTCGTATGGCATGTGTGTGAGTTCTTTGTGTAGATAATTCTTGTGTTTGCTTCTGCCATCTAGAACTTGCCCGGTTGGTTTTTTGATGCTTATAATAATTACACTTGGTTGGAGGGATGATCTTAGGCATTCTTTGTTTTATTTGCGAAACCTCTTTAGCCTTTCAAGCCTACCATTGCATAAATAATATCACTACTGCCCTATTCGAGCCTTTAACCTTTTCTAACCTTTCCCTTTTGTAAAATAATTCCCTCTTTTGAACTCGTTCCTCCTTGAACATTGAGAATGAGGCTAAAAGCCTAAGTTGGGGCTGTGGTGTCAAAGTGGAAATGGGTAGTTTTGTACATTGAGTGTAGGAGCATAAGTGTTCATATGAAATTATTCAAGCTCCAAAACAAAAATGTGTATATATATATTTAAAAAAAAGAGAGAGAGAGAGAGAGAAATATGTGTATATATATATATAATTATGGAGCCTTGAAGAAAATTAGAGAGGTGGTTCTATATTGGGAACTAGATGCCAATGTGGCTATGGGGTTTTAAAAGAAACAAAGTGCTAAAAGAAAATAAAATGTGATTAGTGTTCAACGGGGGTGTAGTCACTTTTATCTAAATGCTTATCCGAACCTTCCCTAAACCTACATTACACGCCTAAAAAGTCCTTATGGGACCTCCAACCGAGCATTCTTAGAATTAAGCGACGAATTAAAATAAGGGCAAGCCTATGGTATGGTATGTTGTAACACTTGAAATTCTTTTCTGAGAGTGAGTGTATTTGTGAATTCGTCCCTTTTTGTTGTCATTGTAAATATTATGATTTTGGGACTTTCTTTCTAGCGAGGGCACATGAACTGTGAGGTTGAACAAAAGTTGAGTTTTTGAGTCAAACGCAAGTGCACTCAACTGAGGGTAGCATTTTGTCACATTGTCTGAGGATCAAAGTTCAAAAGTTGAATAGTTTTCCTTGTATATATCGATGGTCCAGGAAGGATAAAACACTCGAATATGCATGCTAGAAATACTAACAACAAACACCGTCCATGGTCACTATTGTTTCATTTTTTGTAGATGGAGTCTAGAATAGGATAGTGCCATCTTAGTTGCTTGAGGACAAGCAAGAGTTTAAGTTGGGGGTGTTGATGTGCCGGAGAATTTCGGCACATTTAATACTATTTGCTTAGATTGTAGCTTGTTTTAAATGCAATTTCCCTTTGTACTTATGTAATTTTAGTATTTTTGTAGTGTATGAGGCGTTAGGACCTAAGAGCATGGAAAAGAGTTCAAAAAGCCACAAAAAAACAAGAAAAGAGAAAAAGGCATCATAAATGTGGATATGCTATCGCAAAACCCACATGCGAGCCGCATATTTCACACCGAGATCGCAGATCAAAATAGATTTCTGAGCAATGTTCAACGTCAAAAATGCGGTCTCATCTGCGATTGCATAACTTGTTTGCGAGCCGCAGAAGTAACCACAAACTAAACATGAAGTCTACTTAAGGAAGAAAATGCGATGCAAGATGCGGTCGCATTTCTACAATGCGGACCGCAAACCATGAATGCGGTGAAGGCGAAACTAGGGTTACAACTGCGATGGCCATGTCAAAAATGCGGACCGCAGGTCTGTTATGTGACATAAATGCGGTCGCATATTCAACCTAAAAGGGCAGTTTTGTCCGATTTTTTTCCCGATTTTTGGCCCTCTATAAATAGATTTATTGAGGTTTTGTGGGCTCTATCTTGTTTGACTTTAAAGCTACAATACAAGGCATTAACATTCCTCTCATTTGGAAGCTTTTGGGTCAAGAATCTTTCACTTTGTATTTTAGTATGAGTAGCTAACTTTAAATACTAAGGTTGTGGACCCTAAATGGGTGTTATGTTAATGGGTGTTTATATATTAAATATATATATAATGGTTGGTTGATATTTATTTACTTCTCATTCTTCATTTATTGTTGGTGGTTGCAAACATTAACAAGTGCCATTAAATTCTTGCTTTGCTTTGGAAAGTGGGGTAGAATTTGGTAGAAGTAAAAACCAAAGACTCAAGGCTTTAAACTTTGTTTAATAAAATCGCTTAGGAATAAGTGTGTTTTATTTGGCATAAATTGATTGTTCTTAATTGCAACTCTTTTATATTTGGAAAAATCATAGAGAGGAAATACTACCTAACTATTGGAAAATATTGGGTTGTCATTTAGACATCATTTGCATATCAAAAGGACTTTCCATTAGAAATATATCATATTAACACCGGTAGCATTACACTTCATTAATAGGGACACAACCTTGGTTTCTTTAATCAAATTATCAACATTCTCAATATTTCAAGTAGCCATCACCTAAAAACAAACTCAATTCATACTCTCGTTACCAATAATACATACTCTTGTTACGGTTAACTGGAAAGAATTACGACTTTAGTCGAGTAACACACTAGTCAAGTAACCTTTTCACACCTATTCCCTGTGGGATTCAACCCCAACCTTGTTGGGTTATTATATTTGACATCGACCACCTTACACTATTTATTAAAGTGTAATTTGAACGTATCAAGATTTTGGGGTTGTAGAGCTCTAGGTTCACAGGTGCTACGAGTCATAAGGAGTTTAGTAGAGTCGTGTGGATCGATAAAGAGACATCTGTGCTTATCTTCGAGAGGCTACACAACTATTAGGAAATTCCACTTCTTTGATTACTTATCGTACGGATTTGTTGATTTCAGAATCTGAGCCTTTGCCTTTCTATTCTCTCACAGATGGTGAGGACACGCACTATCGGATCCGCTGAGCAGACACCCGCACTCCCTTCTAGAGTTGCGAGAGGCCGAGGCCGAGGAGGGGCACATGCCATAGCTAGAGCATCTACTAGACCAGCAACTGAGCAGCTATCAATAGCTTCAATTAGGGAGCAAGAACCTGAGATGCCTTCTATTACCCCTGCACTCCAGGAGACATTGGCACATTTACTAAGCATGTTCGGTACTTTAGATCGGTGAGATTGATCCAAGTTGCTCTAGCTATTACTGAGGATGGGGGAGGAGCTTAGACTCCTGCCGCCCCAACTATAGAGCAGCGGGCCCATATTAACTAGGTTCCCAGAGTTATGCCAGCATAGCTTGTTATCCTGTTCAAACTGAGGTCAGGCCAGAGGCGTCGGAGGAGGAGTGAAGGAGACTTGAGAGGTTCAAGAAGTATGACCCATCCTGCTTACACTAGCGCAGTTACTGAGGACGCATAGGGTTTTCTAGAAACGTGCTACCGTATTCTCTACATTTTAGTTGTCAGGGGCAGCATATAGGTGGTGGTAGGCTTATAAGGAGCGTAGGCCAGCTGATGCAGTTCCACTCACTTGGACTCACTTTTTGAATATGCTTTTGAGGGAGTTCATCTCACATATTGATATTTAGATCAAAGTATATATACTTATATGTATATCGCCTTGCATTTTACTCGAGTTTCATGGATTTTTGATGTGAAATGTAATGATTTATGCTAATTCGTGGTGTTTTTATGTGTAGGAATCATCTGGAGGCAATACGGGGCGAACGGTGCGAGATTAGAGACAAAAAGGAGCAAAAGTTGAAAATGGCCATTTGTAGCGCCACAGGTAGCGTGGGCCATTACATGTCGCGCAGAAGATAGAATCAAAAAATTCCTAGCATTAGGGATAGCACCCCACGCTACCCTTGGCGTTGGTGACGGGAAATCTCTCCTTCTTCAGCCAGTACAAGGTTATTTCGACCCAAGACCTACCCAACACAGATAAAAGCAAGACTAAGCCTATTTTGGAAGGGGAGACGCCTCTTTGAAGCAAAGATACACACGAGGAACATTGAGCAAGGATATCTCAGTTTTCTTCATCTTTTCTTAGTATTTTCAATCATTCAATACTTGTGAATTTGCTTTGATATTATCATGAGTGGCTAAAGCCCATAGTTCTGGGGTTGTGATTTAGCCATGAATATTGTTGTTTAAAGTTGATTTAACCTTGATTACAATTGACTAATATATGGTTGTTTCTTCAATTCTGTGATTAATTGCTTAATGGTATGGCCAACCGTTAGGTTCTATTTACTATCTATTCTATTCTTGGGAAAGCTACGTCTAGATTGGAGAAGAATTAAAGAGAACATGATCATAACTCTGAGTGGGGGGCGGATTTGTGGTTAGTATAGGAATATACCTAGTCACCGTGCTTAATTAAATATCGTAATGTTAATGTGTTCTTAGTATATTGATTCAGTAGGAATATAGGTGTTAATCTATTTTGAATAGGCGAGTAGGAATTCATGAGAATACAATGAGAGCAATTGTTCGATTAATTAGCAACCATGAGTGAATTGTATGATAAGGAGAGTTAATTAGAATACACAACAACCATTTTGCTGCTTGATAAATTAGTTGCTTGTTAGAACGATTGCTTGGTGTAATCACACTTTTGAACTCTGATTGACTCGACTCAATAATAATCATGGTGAAACTGGTGGGTAGTTAACACAAGTCTCTATGGGTTCGACACTCGATTCATAACTTTATTACTTGTACGACCACATATACTTGCGTGTGCGTTTGGGAGCAACAAGTTTTTGGCGTCGTTGTTGGGGACTTGAATATTGACTACTTCCTAGTTTTTACTTTAATTGCTTATTTCATCTAGTTTAACATTTCTTATTGGTTGTTGTGCTCTCGGAAAATTTGATTGAATGCGAAGAGTCAGAAGCTAGGATAGACGTCAAGGCTTTGACCCGAACCTAAGTGAATATTTCACAGCAGGTTGAGGGAAACAAGGGACATAGATAATCTTCAGGCACTTGTTCAATTTCCTGTGGCCATGGCAGAGGAGCAACATATGGCTGTTCAGGAGGTGGTGATGCCTAGCATTGCTAATGTCACCTCCGGCATCGTGAATCCCCGAATCACAAGGCACTTTGAGCTGAAACAGAGCATGATCCAGCTACTACATGCGAATGGGCAGTTTATACATCTTCCACACGAGGATCCACAGCAGCACATCCTGAACTTCCTAGAAATTAGCGATACTTATATCACTAACAGTGTCACTCCAGACCATGTGAGGCTCACACTTTTCCCGTTCTCTTTATTGGGCGAAGAAAAGTGGTGGTTGAATGTGGAACTAGCTAATTCTATAACATCATGGAATGATCTGGCGAGGAAATTTTTAGCAAGGTTCTTTCCTTTAGGCAAAACTGCAAGGATCAAAAGTGAGCTAGTCGCCTTCAAACAGAAATAGGGGGAGTCTTTATACTCAGCTTGGGAAAGGTTCAAGGGGTTGCTTAGAGACTGTCCTCTTCACAATCAGACAAATGAAGTGTTAGCTCACACTTTCATAGAAGGGCTACATCCCGAGACAAAGATTGTGGTTGATGCTGCAGCGGGAGGTCAAGTGTTGGAGAAAATCTTCGATTAGATATCTGCATTATTGAACAAATTCTCCAAAAGAAATCTTGATTGGCAATGAGAGATGGACAGACACACAGTGCAAAAATCTGTAGGGGTTCTCGAGTTAGATGTCGTCTCTACATTAACAGCGCAGGTTGCCACATTGGCCAACCAAGTCAATCAGATGACCTTGGTTATTAACAAGCAACAAGCTCAGCCAGTGCAACAGGTTCAATTATTTTCTGAAGTATGTGGACAGGGTTACACGAGTGACTTATACCCAACTAATTCAGAATCGATCTATTTTGTGGGTAATGCAATTAGGGCCAGACAATTAGTATGGGAACACTTACAATCCTATCTGGAGGAACCACCCAAACTTCTCTTGGGGTGGAAACAAAGGTGCTCAGAATCAGTAAAGGCCACTAGCTCCTCAACAACAATATATAGCACCACAGGCTTAACGACCTACAAATCCGATGAGTCATATTGAGGAGATGCTAAAAAAATTGATGGTCGATCAGCAGGCTCATGAAGAACCCACGCTGCAGCGATTCGAAATTTGGAGAGACATGTGGGGCAACTTGCTAGTGCTAAAAATACCCGACCACTTTGGGATCTTCCAAGAGAAACTAAGGCTAATCCTAAGGCATATATTAATGTTGTGTCATTGAGGAATAGGAGACAGTTAGAAGAAGTCCCGTCGAAAAAGAGAAAGCAAGTGATCTTTCATGAGAAATCGGCCACCATAGAAGCAGAATAAGAAAGAGCAAATGAGTTTGAGAAGCCAGCTGAAGAGGCAGTGGCAAAGCAATCCTTACCATTAGTTGCAAGGCCACCACCTCCGTTCCCTCAGAGATTGCAGAAAGTGAAGGATAATACCGTTTATAAAAAGATTCTTCATATTTTGAAGCAAGTGCAAATTAATATTCCACTGCACTCACTGAAGAATGTAGCTCAAGAATTCAAAGCAATCTACCTTTGAAATTGAAGGATCCAAGTAGTTTCACTATCCAAATCTCAATTGGTAAGCATGCAGTCAGGCGAGCTTTGTGTGATCTTGGGGTGAGCATCAATTTGATGGCACTATCTGTGTTCATACAGTTAGAGTTGGGTAAGCCGCGCCCAACCATGGTGATTATATAGTTGGCTGATCGCTCCCTTGCTCATCCCGAAGGAGTGATTGAAGATGTGTTAGTTCAAGTGGGTTTTTTCATATTCCCTCCTGATTTCATTATCTTGGACTATGAGCCTGATCAGGAAGTCACTTTTATTTTGGGGCCCCTATTCTTAGCAACGGGATGAGCTATTATTGATGTATGCGAAGGAAAGATGACGATGAGAGTGAGTGATCGAGTGGAGGTATTCAATGTGTATAAAGCACTCATATTGACAGCCCACTATTGAGAGTTATCCATGATTTCTATGGTGGAAAGTGATGTGACATCATTGGTGCCTTATATGAGCCCCGCAGATCCTCTTGAACGAGCCTTAATTAGGGAGGAAAAATGTCACGACCCGAATCCCAAACCCGGTCGTGATGGCGCCTCTCGTGAAGACTAGGCCAGCCAATTCGAACCATAACTCATTTTTAGCAATAAATTTAACAAGAGAACAACACAACACAGTTTAATAGCAGTGATTTGCAGAAAAACATAGCGAACCATCCCAACAACAACCCGAAACCGGGGTTTCACAAAGTCATGAGCAACTAATGAAATCCTAATAACAAGATTACTGTTACAATATCTCTGGCACAATTGTTTCAAGAAAGTGGAAATAACAATATAAAGAGATACGGGGCTGCGGACGACAACAACTACTTCGTAGTCTCTGAGTCACTGCTCTGACAATCGTAGTCAATACCTCAGAGTGGAATCAATAATACCTGAATCTGCAGACATGGTGCAGGGAGTAATGTGAGTACTTCCAACTCAGTGAGTAGCACGTATAAATAATGACTGAAAGTAAGAAAACACGTAAAGCACAAGGCAATGCATAAGGAAGCAGTAAATCATTATTTGACAACAGTAAATCAGTAAGAAATCATTTAAAAATCTTCCCACCTCTGGTTACCAATTGCCATTGTTACCAACTGTAGCCTACTGTTGTCATTATTACCAACTGTAATATTCCTAGACTCAGTATCAATCTCACAGCTCTGATTACCAGTTGTCATTGTTACCAACTGTAATATCTCTGGTTACCGGTTGTCATTGTTACCAACCGTAACCTACAGTTGTCATTGTTACCAACTGTATTATCTCTGGGTACCCTGCGCTCACTGGGGGTGTACAGACTCCGGGAGGGGCCCCTTACGGCCCAAGCGCTATATCAAGCCACCTCGTGGCATACATCCAGGCTTTCGGCCTCATATCAATCAAGCCACTTCATGGCGTACATACAGTATCTCAAGCCCTCGGCCTCATATCACTCAGTAAATCCTCACACCAGGCCCTCGGCCGCACTCAGTCAGAAAATCATCACAAGCCTCTCGGGCATAGTAGAACAGTAGTTCTCAGCCCAAACATCATTTCAAATACTGTGTAAATCTCAAAACTGAGTAAAAATTGGCTGAGTTGTACAACAGTGGAAACAACATGACTGAGTTCAAGTAATAAATACAAATAGTGAGGAAATAGTGATAAAAATCCCTGGACGGTTCAAACAATTGGCACGAGGCCCAAATATGGCAATCAGCCCAAAACTTGATGATATCAAATAGGTTTCAATCAAATATGTAGTAAAAATCATCAATCGGGACCACCGCATTCTCGACACCTGGTTTTCAGCAACTTTCTTTTCCAACGATGAATTAGTCCGTTTAACCACCGAAAATTCACCCGAGGCCTCTGGAATCTCAACCAAACACGCCAACATACTCCATAACATCATTCAAACTTGTTCCAACCTTCGGAACACTCAAACAACCTCTCAACGCCCAATTCGAGTCGGATTCAAGCCTAAGGATTTCAAAATCCTCTAAATCGCTCTGTTGATCTAAACCCAACAAAACCTTGTCCGAATGACCCGAAATTTTGCACACAAGTCGTAAATCACATATCGAAGCTACAGAAACGTTCGAAATCCCATTCCGACCCTCGGATCAAAATCTCGCCCTACACCCGAAAATTGCCAAAATGCTAACTTCGCCAATTCAACTTTAATTCTACACCGGACCTCCAAAATTAATTCCGATCCCACTCCTAAGTCATATATCATCTCCCGAAACTAACCAAACCATGGG